>CH002554.1:494466-505064 GCA_000149265.1 Ciona savignyi | reverse complement strand
TAAGCATGCATAGTTGTATTATGAACATTAAAATACAACACCAAATGACTTACAATTGATCTAAATAAATTGGGTTTTATCCTTCCGACAGATTAGTCTAGTGGTTAAGTGCGTTGCCTTTCAGCCGAAGGATTGCAGGTTCGAAACTGGTCGCTAGCTAGTCGAATATGTCCTTGGGCAAGGCACTTAACGGACATTTTAAACCCAGATTTTACCAAATTGAAGAAACGTGTCTATCATATACAACACACTGCAATAGCTCCGGTAACCCGACGGTGGGCGAGAGGTGATCTGACGATTGCTTGTGTGTTAACCCCCTTGGTTTTCCCATTTACGGGGATAAACATGAATATCCTATCCCCAACTTAAACCAGCCTAACTGGGGGTCTTGTAGGTTCAAAAGGAGAATTTAATGCAAAAGTTCGCGGACATGGAAACAAAGCTACAAAAACAAGAGGAAGACCATAATGAAACCATCTATAACTTGGAACGCAAGGCTGTTGTGGACAAAGACAGGTATCGTGTGTGTGTGGGATGAATATATGGGGAACTGGGTGAGGTGTTTATTAATTGAATCTGTTGACTTGTTTCATTTCACCCCATTGGTTATGAAGGGTTAAACAAAAGATAATTACTAAAATATTTTTTGTATAAGCTAAGTTTTTTTGGTGAATGTAGTCGATTCCAAATACTGACTGTACAGCTGTTAAACTAATGTACACTTAAAAGACTGGTTTCAGTATAGAAAATAAGAATATTAATTGGGTCAGTGTGTTGACCCCTTGGTAATTAGAGTATTAATTGGGTCAGTTAGTTGACCCCTTTGGTAATTAGAAAATTAATTGGGTCAGTGTGTTGACCTCCTTGGTAATTAGAATATTAACGGGGTAAGCAAAAATGAAAAAAAACTTATTAAAACTACAGACTAAAGAAGGAGATGGTGCTGAGAGTGAACAATGTGGCTGCTGAGTTCCGTAAAGTATCGAACAAACAGATGGCTGACACGACAAAACGAAATATTCGGGAGAACGTTTCAATCAACGCGCAGCTCGCTAAAATGTCCGAGAAAACAAAGGAACTGGTTCAGGTATTTAAGTGGATTACATGGATAGGATATTCATCTTTATTCCTGTGAATGGAAAAACCAAGGGGGTTATCACATGAGTAATCTTTAAATCACCTAACGCCCACTGTTGGGTTACATAGTTATTGCAGTATGTTGTGTATGATTTACATGTTTCTTCAATTTGGTAGAACCTATTATTCCGCTGGGTTTAGCAATGTCCGTTAAGTGCCTTGTCCAAGGACACAATCGTTTAGCTGACCACTTTCGAATCTGCAACCCTTCGATTAAAAGGTGTCAGACTAAACCACAAGACTTACTGGCTGGACAACTTTACATGCAAAGAACACTTTCTTTATCTTTCATTAATTGTTCATCAATAAATGGTGATGGGATAGCATGTTGGGGTTTAATATTCATGTTTATTCCGAATACAGGCGCCGTATAACATAGATAATCATATGATTACATCATGCCTACATTTAGTTTACCAGAGCTATTGCATTGTTATACATATCATGGGAATTGGAAAGTCAGCTTCAGTATTTGTTCAATTCATTATTCCACTGTTGCAAAACATGAACACTGAGTGCCATGTCCAACCACACAACTAAACAGACAGAAACCAGTTTTGAGTCCACCACCTTCTGATTGATTGTCTGGCAGGCTACCAGCATGGCTTATCAGCCTTGTTGGTTTATATTTACCTATTTCTATGCATACTTGGACAAGACGCTTTAAACTTTATTTCTAGTACCCAGTACCATTTAAAGATTAAGCAAAACCTAAATAATGCATTTACATAATATACTCCCTGTATTATCTTAAGACTGGTTGCAAGTTATATTTGATTAAATGCATGTGCTACCATAAAGATTTGTTTTTATAAATTCAGGAAAATCGCATTAATATGTTACCGTACCAGTAGCAAATTTGAAGATTAAATGATTTTTAACATGAATTAAGAATATTCCGAAAAAAAAGTAAATTTTTTAATATTGGCTACTTAAAAAATACACTAGTATTAAGGATAATGAACAAGTATGCTGATGGTGCATTGAACATACAATTTCTTATTCAGGAAAATGATGATTTGAGACAAAATGATAAGAAACAAAAAATGCAGATTGAACAGTTAGAGTCAATTCAAGAGGAATTAGCCAAGAAAAACCACAGCAATTTGAAGGTAACATGTTTAAGGATACACTATGGAGTATAGGATTAGATATTCATGTTTGTCCTCATGAAAGGGAAAACCAAGGGAGTTAACACACGGTCAATCGTCAGATGCTTCAGTAAACAAATAGTAATTTTATTCGATCACCAGGTGTTGAAGATGATCACAGCGCGAGCTCGACAGCAGGAAGTCGTTCTGGAGGAGTTGGAAGCCCGGGAGCAGGATTACTCCCAACTGGAGGAAGATTCTTCGGACATCCGGAAGAATAACGAGGAGCTCATCGAGCAAGTGGAAAAGTGAGTAAGATCAGTCGTCAATGGTTGGCTTACAAATGGAACGGTTTCAGAAATTTTCGATGCAAGTTTTTTAAATTTCGATGCAAGTTGTAAAATTTTGATGCGAGTTTTAGTAATGTTGTTTCACAATCCATTGTGAAATAAGGCAAAGACACCAAAAAGGAGAAACAACCAAGTACTGGCTGGTCAGTCGTGTCTTTGGGCAAGGCTCTTAACCAACTTAATAACAAAGCAGTAAAAATATCTGAATCATGTAAAACATACCGACATAACTCCTGTATTTCCAATTGCGGGGGTAATTATGATTGTGCTTTTAATGTGGTTTCCTAATCCAAAGAATAAAACATGGATATTCTAAAACTTTACTGTGGTTTCCCTGGGTCGGGAATTTAACTGAGTTTGAAATACAACAAGTCACACCCATATGCTCAGAACTATTCAAAAGTCGTTTCTTCCAGCCTTGAAGAAAAAACCTCAAGCTTGGAAGATAAACTGCAACAAACTGAAACCGAAAAACATGAAGCGATCGCCGCAAAGGAAAGATTGGAAGATATTCTCACTGCAGCCGCGTATACTCTCAAACAAGTTCGTAATTTCTTTGTTTCTATATTATTACAATAAAAACATATCTACAGCTGTGTACCGGTACCGACATACTGGTATTAACGCATAGGGACGCTCGACTGATAGCTTGGTAAGTTGTCAACTGAAAGGGTGTAGATTAAAAACTAGTCGCTGCTAGACGGTTGTGTCCTTGAGCAAGGCCCTTAACAGACATACCTGAATCTTAAGTAGTTTGTGGGTACACACTGCTTACGATTGTTGATTTGGTGATTTTAAACTGAATTTGACGAAGAGTTTTTACTGCTGTCATAATGTGTGGTTGATGCAAATAAAAGTTTTATTTGATAATATTATCGATGGACCACCAATGGTGCTGACTACTGTTGTAAAATCCTTGTGTAACAAACGACCACCCAGACATAAGTGTGGCTGAATAGTTAACACAACCAAGTAATATACCAAATTATAAAATTAAGAAATTGTCTTTGCACTGAGCCAGCCCATCATGGATTAGAAACAGATAAAAAAAATATTATAAGATAAAAATATTATTCATCTAATGTCACTTGGTAAAAAAAGTCTAATGTCACAAAAAAATGTTCTTTGCACTGAGCCCATTATGGGTAGGAAAATGAAAGCTTTTCATCTAATGTCACTTCACCCAGGCAACAACTGAAACTGACACTGACGATCCCAGTGTTGCCGTGAAGAGAGAAACCATGATTGACAGATTGCTGTTGGTGTTGAATTCGGCAGCACTGCTAGGGAAAGCCCCTCCTCCATCAGACTTCTTTAAACAACGACCGAAGGTTTGTGACATCATAATACCCATACTTCGTAATGAATACTGTGCTTCCTAATTAATTCGGTGTTGCCGACATTTTGTAATTTAATCCCTTTTAAACTGCACTTTCTTAAAATTTGATGAACACAACTGATTTAGATAATCAATGTTCAATCCACTAAACTTTATGGGAAGCTTTACCACAGGGAACAAAATGAGTAGACATTACTTTGATTCAGTGAATTTATACAACAAACTAAAACTTGGGACAATGATATACATGATAAAAAGGCATATTATTGTATTTCGTGTCTCATTTTCAGGTGAACAGAGCTAAAAACATGTTCTATCTGACCGAATATTAATTCTTGTTTTTACAATTAATTAGGATAGGTTATTTCATGTTTATCCCTCAGAGTGGGAAAACCAAGGGGGTTAACACACGGGAAATCGTGAGATTACCTCGCGAACACCATTGGGTTGCCAGAGCTATTTCAGTGTGTTGTGTATGATTCACATGTTCCTTTAATTTTGGTAGAACCCATTAATCCGCTGGGTTCAGGCAATGTCCATTAAGTTTCTTGCCCAAGGACACAACCGACTAGCTAGGGACCAGTTTCGAACCTGCAACCTTCTGGTTGAAAGTCGACCCATTAAACCCCCAGAGTAATCAGTCAGACATTTACATTCCAGGTTCTTATGGCACCACTGGCAACCGTCAAGGACTCCCCTAAACTAGATTCAAGCCGCGTGGAGTCGCAGCCACAGTTCCCGCATTACAAACTCGGCGACCTCGGCTTGGTGCCGCGGCCTCGCAAACACACCACAAGCCACCCAAGTAAGGTGGCGCATTTATCAGCCACGACAAGAATCGGATTAAAACCGTCGATGTCTCTTGGACCAATCACATCAGCTGCCTTGCAAAAGCATGACACGCTACCACCGATCACAGAAACGGCCAAGTAATATTTAAAAATCGAATTTTTTACCAAAAATAATTTTACATTTTTTACCAGTGCAGCTTTTTCCCCAGCAGTGCCTTCCTATCGAATTATATAAGTTGGTTCTTAATCTCAATATTAACTATTTTAAAAATCTAACATCTCTTGAATTATTAGTGGTAAAAATCCCAATTATTTTTATCAAAACCATTTGAAATTGTCTACCATAACTATAACCTGGTTTTAAATTTGCATAATTCGAAATATTACATTTGCCAACATTTATGGAATGTTTCACTGCACTTATTTATACTACTTACATTTTACTTTCTTTGTATATTTTTGTTCAATATTTTCTATTCCAAAGCTGTGTGCTTTGGTGTATTGCCTGTTTGTTGAAAACGTGTGAAATTCGTAGAAATAAAAAGTTAAAAATTAACAAAACTCACCTTTTTTTCATAAAAATGTAGAATTCTATTTTTTATAAATCTTCTTGTAAAAAACAAATAGAAATTATATAACAAAGTTCTATACATGGTGCTTTCTTACTGATCGCAGCCACGCGTAATTAATTAGTTTCAAATTACAACTGTACCTTCATTCACATATAACCAAATCTTTCTAGTAATTTGACTTCAATATAAGACTAAATACAAAGTCCGGCCGGTTGGTCTAGCGGTTAAGTGCGTCACCTTTCAATCGAAAGGTTGCAGGTGCGAAACTGATCGCTAGCAAGTCGGTTGTGTCCTTGGGCAAGGCACTTAACAGACATTGCCTAAACCCAGCGGATTAATAGGTTATCCTAAATTAAAGGAACGTGTCTATCATATACAGACCAATACTGCAATAGCTCCGGTAACGCCGAACGGTGGGCGCGAGGTATGGTATCTGATCGACTGCCACGTGTGTTAACCCCCTTGGTTTTTCCATTCATGGGAATAAAGCATAAATATCCTATCTTATCCTACTATTCTATCCAATCCAAATAGTAGACTTTTCACAAGCTAAATTGGTTCATTGTTTTTATAAAATCTCTGTAGTGTAACAATTACACATAATGCATGTTATAATTTAATTTATGTTGAATATTCATCGCATACAGAATGGTTGGGTAGCATCTGCATGTAATGGCAATTTGACACACCAATCAGTCTTATCCCATAGGTGAGAAAACACAACAGGTTTATAACGAACAATATACAACACAGTTCTTATAATACTGCCAGCATTCAGTTAAGCTATTTGCATTGCATTGATGTTACTTTTTAACACACATTTAAATGCCCTGGGTCCAAGCGACGTAAAGTACTTTTCCAAAAGGACACTTGCAACTAGCAAAGGGCTGGGTTCGAACTTGCCACCATCTAGTTGACTCCCCATGGACTACCAATAAACTATCAAACTAGCATAAATAATTTGTACTTTCAAAGTAACTACTACATTGCAAACATGGTATTGTGTTCTATTAGTAACCAGTCTTGACCCCAATGGCACAGAAATACAATACTAACCCTAGCTAGCGACCAGTTTCGAATCTGCAACGCTTTAGCTAAAAGGTGACGCACTAACCTAACAGACTAATCAGTAGAACAAACTAACCCTTTCACCCTTATCCTTTGAATATAGCAGATAGAACCCGACCAATCGTTAAATTTTCTTAAGCTCACCCTCGCTTACCGATAAAAACATATGTTGGAGAGCTTGTTTTTTTAAATTCATTAAACCACAATTAACACTCGCTAAACTGCCTTGCTTGATGGACTCGATCAGGCTATCTTTTGTGACATTTTGACATGTAACAGATCAGCTAGGCAGCCAGATGTATGTTGTATTTGAAGATTTATTCGAAACTTTCATTCAACATTTAATGAAAAATGAACAAATACACATTTATTCATGTAAAAGTTGCATAATATTGCAAATAGTTACTCTATGTCTGCATTCATTGTAGACAACATTATTTCGACCGCCAGCATCTAACTTTGCAGTCTGGATCACGAAGTGCAAACAGTTATCACCATTAGATGCTTTCTCTGGGCGGAGCAGCAATAGAAATCTTTTTGACGTTTTAATTTAACCGGTTGCTATCCAAGTTCTGCAGCAGATTTGCCTTGTTTTCTTGGCATTTTCTTTGATTCCTGTTCAATTTCTTTGCTTTTGTAATAATGTGGGGCAACTTCAAGCAGCCAGCCAGATTCAATCTCAATGCATTGTCTGTGGGTGGAAGGTTTGTACAATGTATTTTAAGTTATCAGAATGAGTAAGATTCACTGTGAATCACAAAATTTACAGTCAATTACAAGGTTTAGTGTTATTCAAAAAGTTCACTGTCAATCAAAAGGTTTCCTATTAACCTTGCAAGTGGTTCTTATCAGTCTAAAAAAATAATACTTTAAAAAACATAAATCGACTGCAGCCGTTGCCCAATAAGAAAGACGAAAGCTCTAAAACTTTTTCCCCTGAGCGGCAAGTGGTGAGATTGAATAACCCGAATGTTGGCATGTGTTATTCAGTGTCCCTTGCCTCCCACCTCATTAAACTAAACACGAGTTTCCCATCCTAATTCTAAGAAATATTTTATTAATTCCGAACCTCATAAATTCCTTGGTGGTGAAGACAAGTTCATGGTAGACCATCCATCTTGGCTGCTCCTCAAACAAACTACTGTTGGGGTGGATGTGCACGGTTTGCTGCTGCTTCACTGTTCTGTAGCCAGACTTGGTGAGTCTGGCCGTGTGGTAGAAGAATCCAGCTGTGATTGCCTGCGGTTGTTGGGTGGTTAGGAGATTGGTTAGCTGTCAATCATATGGTTCACTGTCAATCACATGGTTCACTGTCAATCAAAAGGTTCACTGTCCATCACAAGGGTTACTGCCAATCACAAGGTTCACTGTCAATCACATGGTTCACTGTCAATCAAAAGGTTCAATGTCAATCACAAGGGTTCACTGTCAATCACAAGGGTTCACTGTCAATCACAAGGGTTCACTGTCAATCACAAGGTTCACTGTCAATCACATGGTTCACTGTCAATCATAAGGTTCACTGTCAATCACATGGTTCACTGTCAATCACCAGGTCCAAAATTTTCTTAGTTCGTTATGTCTCAGAAATAAAATACTTAGTTATTGCTGTCGGTTTTAAACACAGGGGGGTTAGAACCTGCAACTTTTGGGCTGAATGACCAATTCATTAATACTTATTTAACCACCCGATATAAAAAGGTATAACAGTAAACTACTGGTAATAAGCAACAATTATTCTTGATTTTTAAACCCCTTATATATAAATTAAGTTAACGCCACCCAAAAATTTACTAACTTACACCTAATTTACTTTAAATAAAGTTTTTGCATTACTTAAATAATACTTTTATATCAAAATATATATTCATTTAATAGTTGGCCAACCTTTCTTATAGCAGCACTGTCCCCACCACTAGACGTTTGTTCGATCTCAACTCGCTCCATGAGCCCGGCCAGTTGGTCCCTTACATCACGCGCTCGTTTCAACGAGCGATGTTGAACGAAGTTCTCGAAACACCACTGGATGCTGTAGTCAGTGTTCGCCCACTGTGGAGTTTCGCATGAATTTTAGGGATATTTTCATTTAGATAGGACATTTAGGTTTATCCCGTAGATGTGAAAATACAACGGGGCGTTTGGCAACTTAAACCCACAGTCGGGTTACCGGAGCTATTGCAGTGTGTTTTGTATGATACACATGTTTCTTCAATTTAGTATAACCCATTATCCGTTGGGTTTCAGGCAATGTCCGTTAAGTTCCTTGCCACAGGACACAGCCAACTGGTTAATAACTGTGTTCAAATCTACGAATTTAAAGCTTAAAGTGTTGGCAACAAGCTAAAAAGCCAAGAAGCATAAATTTGCATAACATAAGAAACCATAATGAACTATACCAGCAAAATTTATAAAATAAGTCGCAGTGCATCATATGTAGAAGTGACAAACATAGACTTGGACATTTAAACCAAATGTTCCAGACCTGCCAAGCAATAATCTCAACCCTAGATAACTACTTCTCCAACCCTAAAAACCTAACCCTTTATTTAATTGCGCAAAAATTTCTCCTACCCCCCCCCCCCCCCCCCAAAAAAAACACTGTCACAAACCTGATTGTAAACGTTCATCAGTGACAGGTGATCCCCGCCGGGTAGGAAGAAGTTCATTCGGGCGTTGTCAGCGTGCACCATCTTGTCTTTGGGTCGGTAGAAGATGGAGCTGTTTACCGACAGCATGCTCACTATGGTGAGTATCTCTTCTGAGCATTTGTACCTGGAGTGGATTGCATTTAACAGGTGGTTTGCAACTGAGCATTTGTACCTGGGGTGGATTGCATTTAACAGGTGGTTTGCAACTGGGCATTTGTACCTGGGGTGGATTGCATTTAACAGGTGGTTTGCAACTGAGCATTTGTACCTGGGGTGGATTGCATTTAACATGTGGTTTGCAACTGAGCATTTGTACCTGGAGTGGATTGCATTTAACATGTGGTTTACAACTGGGCATTTGTACCTGGGGTGGATTGCATTTAACATGTGGTTTACAACTGGGCATTGTACCTGGGGTGGATTGCATTTAACATGTGGTTTACAACTGGGCATTGTACCTGGGGTGGATTGCATTTAACATGTGGTTTACAACTGAGCATTTGTACCTGGGGTGGATTGCATTTAACGGGTGGTTTGCAACTGAGCATTTGTACCTGGGGTGGATTGCATTTAACAGGTGGTTTGCAACTGAGCATTTGTACCTGGGGTGGATTGCATTTAACAGGTGGTTTGCAACTGGGCATTTGTACCTGGGGTGGATTGCATTTAACAGGTGGTTTGCAACTGGGCATTTGTACCTGGGGTGGATTGCATTTAACAGGTGGTTTGCAACTGGGCATTTGTACCTGGGGTGGATTGCATTTAACATGTGGTTTACAACTGAGCATTTGTACCTGGGGTGGATTGCATTTAACAGGTGGTTTGCAACTGAGCATTTGTACCTGGGGTGGATTGCATTTAACAGGTGGTTTGCAACTGAGCATTTGTACCTGGGGTGGATTGCATTTAACATGTGATTTGCAACTGGGCATTGTACCTGGGGTGGATTGCATTTAACATGTGATTTGCAACTGAGCATTTGTACCTGGGGTGGATTGCATTTAACATGTGATTTGCAACTGAGCATTTGTACCTGGGGTGGATTGCATTTAACATGTGATTTGCAACTGAGCATTTGTACCTGGGGTGGATTGCATTTAACATGTGGTTTGCAACTGGGCATTTGTACCTGGGGTGGATTGCATTTAACATGTGGTTTGCAACTGAGCATTTGTACCTGGGGTGGATTGCATTTAACATGTGATTTGCAACTGAGCATTTGTACCTGGGGTGGATTGCATTTAACATGTGGTTTGCAACTGAGCATTTGTACCTGGGGTGGATTGCATTTAACATGTGGTTTGCAACTGGGCATTTGTACCTGGGGTGGATTGCATTTAACATGTGATTTGCAACTGAGCATTTGTACCTGGGGTGGATTGCATTTAAGCATGTGGTTTGCAACTGAGCATTTGTACCTGGGGTGGATTGCATTTAACATGTGGTTTGCAACTGAGCATTTGTACCTGGGGTGGATTGCATTTAACATGTGGTTTGCAACTGAGCATTTGTACCTGGGGTGGATTGCATTTAACATGTGATTTGCAACTGAGCATTTGTACCTGGGGTGGATTGCATTTAACATGTGGTTTTGCACTGGGC
>CH002554.1:456654-468778 GCA_000149265.1 Ciona savignyi | reverse complement strand
AGCGATGGATTAGAAAAGTTTCTACTCGGGCGATAGCGGGCGATAGGCCGGCGATACAGGACGTGACGTCAAAATAATCGCTCGCATCGCTCTCATCGCTGGGGATCGGCGTAAGTGTGCATCGGCCTTTATTAAACTACTCGAGTTTAAACAAAAACATTCCCCAAGAGAACCATCTAGCCATTAGCTATATCAAACTGAATTCAAGGGATTACGCTTTATTACTAAGCAAGGCAGATTATTAAAAAAACTTTTAGCATTTGTAAATGTACATTTGAGCACTAATTTTAAGAATCGGGTTTATCTCAGAGATTCAACATGCGTCAAACGGCATAACAGTCAGTAAAAAACTAACTTTTAGGACGAGGCTTAACCAAACATCTAATCAGTTTAAATTAACACCGTCACTTTTTATAAAAAAAACGCGAGGGGTCTTATCACCCAACAACTATCGCCAAGAGTAAGGTGGTGGGATCAAAACCAGCCGCTAACTAGACGGTTTTGTCCAAAGCGGACATCGACACAGTAGCTTAATGCGTTCTTACAAAACCAAAAGAACATATTCAAGAGAAATAGGATAGGATATTCATCTTTATCCCCGTGAATGGGAAAACCAAGGGGGTTATCACACGGGCAATCGTCAGATCACCTCGCGCCCATCGTCGGGTTACCGGAGCTATTGCAGTGTGTTCTGTATGATAGACACGTTTCTTCAATTTGGTAGAACTCATTAATCCGCTGGGTTCAGGCAATGTCCGTAAAGTGCCTTGCCCAAGGACACAATCGACTAGCTAGCGATCAGTTTCGCACCTGCAACCTTTCGATTGAAAGGCGACGCACTTAACCGCTAGACCAACGGGCCAGACAGCTATACCCGGATACGTTATTTTAATTTAGTAGAACCTACTATCGACTGGAACACAACTGACATGAGACCAGTTTTAAAAGACAACCCTACGGAAGACATACATATATATCTTATTCGACTGAACATGAAATCGTTAGATTAATATCAGTCGATGTAAAATAGGATATTCATGTTTATCCCCGCGAATGGGAAAACCAAGGTGGTTAACACACGGACAATCATACCGGAGCTATTGCAGTGTGTTGTGTAATTCGCACGTTTCTTTAATTTAGTAGAACTCATTAATCCAGTAGGTCCAGGAAATATCCGTTAATGGCCTTGTCCAAGGACACAACCGACAGGATAGCGGCCAGTACCTGAAACCTTTTTTTTAAAGGCGCCGCTTTAAACCACCAGACTAACCGGTCGGGCTGGTAGAGATAGAATGCTACAAGCAAACATATTTCACTTTTATGAGATGGTACAAGTCCAGGGACATTATCATGCATTCATCAGATAAGCATAAATGTTTGTCTCCGTAAATGGGAAAACGCGATGGGTGTCAACACACGGGCAATCGTCAGATTACCTTATTTTTATCTTCGGTTTACCGGAGCATTGTTGCATTCGTTTAAGATATTACTGCAGTTTCAGTTTATTTATTTATAATTTTTTACCTGGCTTAGTTTCGACCCGTATTGGGGGGTTGCTAACACCGTTTTTTTGTATGTAAATCGGTATATATATCGGCTTCGTTCCATTCGGCTACACGACCGTACAGTTCCAGTTTATTACATTGGTCCATCCGACAACCTTGGTTTCACTGCCACGCATTAAAGTAACAGGGCATATAGACTCCATAATCGTACGAACGATCCGTATTGGAATAGCACTCGTAAAAATTGGACCGCATTTTCGCGAGAGGGTGTATATAAGTAACGCGTTGATAAGGAAAATACAGATAAGCAAATCAATTTAAAAGAACTAAAGAAGTTCAATTTTTTATACGAAGCATGAGTCTGTTTTATTAAGCTGTTTAGGCGCTGATAAACTCTAAATTTTAAAGCTTTTCAGCCATTTGACTGACTATTACTGTTATGTTATGGACAAGGCATACCATAATAAAACGTCGGAAACACTGTCGATTACCTTTAACATCATAAATGTTCATGGAATCAGTTTTGTGGTTATATAAGTAACGATATGACTATTCCCTTGCTGATTTTGTAAACCATAAAAAAAATTAAGATCACTTTAAAATATTTTGGTAAAATTAACAGACCACATAGTAGAAAGTCATAGGATAGGATATTTATGTTTATCCCCGTGAATGGGAAAACGAAGAAAGGGGGTTAACACACGGGCAATCGTCAGATCACTAGACTAACCGGCCGGACAAAACATAATTTAAATAGATTGTTTATTAGGCTCATTCTAAACGTTTAATAAACAGCACCATCCAGTATAGCTGGAATATAGAACCGACAACCCGTTAAGTGGCAGGTAGACGCAGACACCTGGTCAATTTATATTTGGCGCGGCTGATTAGCTTCTGGTACAAACTTGTTTTAAACAGGGAAATCGGAAATTTTCGTGTCGCAAAAACCAGTAGTCAACTTAAAATCATAAAAATGTCGTTTCTTGTTTTACATTATTTATGAAGATTGTCCGGTTTACCCGGTAGGCCATTTTCAAAGATTTATTTCGAAAACTAATTTAGTGTATGATTAATTTTAAAATGACATCATTAACCTTATATTTAAATTTACCTCATTAACTTTATTCATTTTTAATGAACTTTTCGCATGCTGAGATTTTGCACGCATTTACTTAAACTGTAAAAAGTCGTATTTAGGGCACAAAATGCTCATGACTTTCAATTGATTAAGTCATTCCGATACTGACAATTTAAAAATGTCGTTATAGTTTCTATATTCTCTATAAAGGGTTTCCTCATATGACATAATCCGTAACCGGAAAGTCAATTGATAAGTTATGAGAATACGAATGTCATGAACTCAGTCCCGACCGTTCTAAATTCGATTGTATAACGAAGACGCGTGCGCTATTAATATATACATCTACCGACTTTGTGACGTAACAACCATAAATTATGACCTCACATTGACAAATCTCTATAGTTTCCGGTGTGAGTCGCGGGAAGTTTCCATTGAGGTAACTTCTTACGTTTATTTCCATGCTATCCCGATATACAACCGGATGACGTCACGAGTAGTGACCTCATGAAATTTTTTGGAGAAAATAAAGCGTGATTGTCGATGCGTAACCGCATAGTCGGGACAAAGTCGTTATAATACCATTATTCATCAAAGCACTTTTTTTACAGCAGAAACATATAAACAAAATTTCCCCGATTGATAAAATCATGGCAACCTGAAGCGACGTCAACTATACGTAATATGGCAGCGGAAAGGGCATTTTCTCCTAACGTTGTGGGAAGGGGCGTCATGTAGGCTCGGCAGTAAACATATGAACTTGATTATGGTTGAAATATATACAATAAACAGACTTGCCCAAGAAGTGTCTGAAACGGAAGGAAAGTTAAAAGAAATGTTTGTTGTAGTCATTCAATGGTCGTCACACCACGCTGATAAATCTATATCCATATTTCGTACATAGACTACCGCTTTAATCAACGGAATTAAGAAAATCCTTTATATGGATGGCTTGTATATTAGCGGCTTAAATGGGCTGTACTTTAAGCACCGTTGGAACTCCCAAATTCGAAAAGTATAATTTTGACTTACCGGGGTTTTCTGTGATTTCGCAATTCAGAATTTCCGTTGTAAATTTATTGCCTGGTCGTGACGTATCGTTGCATTACGTCACTGAACGTATTGTTCTGTATCCATTACCACACACTCAAATTTAACGTGCCTGGAATAGTACACATTTGTATCGTCTGCTCTATATTTAGAACCGGATCTCCCGATTTTCCGGTTAGTTTCGTTGTGTGGTGGCAGACATAATTATGACCATTTAAATTTACCAATTACACTCACGCAAAAATACATTTGAGCACGCTTATGTTTATTTTAGGAAAAAAATGTTTATTTCAGATATATTTTCAACACTGTCGCAACTTAATTCAAAGTGTGGAGAATTATGCAGTCAAAAAGTTGCTTCTTAAATCTCTTGATTGAGCGGCTCTATTTTGGAGCGGCATCTTCGATATGCACGGAAAGATCGGCCACGATAACCCGTACGTGATAAAAGATTGTATTTTTGCTCATCTGCTATCAGATTTAATGTAACGAAGGGGAATTAATTTAATGTAATTGTAGCTATTGTGAACCACGGTGACGTAATAAACTACGCCTGATTAAGATGTTTAATTTATAAGTTGCGTCTGTTGCAAAAAAGATCCAACCAAAAATTAGGTCCACTTTAAATAAACTTTTGAATTGTTTTTATGGAGCAGATTTCGAAAAAAAGATATAGGATCGTCATTTGGTAAATTCTAAAAGCAATAATGTTTATAAAACGGCCGCGTTACTTATTCGACTGATCAACACTGGTAGAAAATCGTTTGGCAACACTGCCACACTTCCGCCATGCTTTACGAATCGACAGAAGACACGAAAATCTGTGCAACCCAACATTTTGCCTCGGGCGCCGACCATCTATTCTTACATCTACAGTGTATCTATCTGTACTTGGACCGGTATCGGGATTAATGTGTAATTTCGTGTATTTTTGGCTCAGTTTCAGTTGACATCTCTAATTGAGGATTTAAGTAGAATTTACTAATTAATTCTTGAAATCGGGGATTTCCGTAAATTGTCGTGTTTTGCAGATAATTCTGTGAAAGCATCAGCCAAATGCGCGTCCTTCTATAGAAGAATATGGTTGTCGCAACCATATACAGGATTTTATCCATAAAACAATATAAGTGACGAGTCCATCATGGGTTCGAAACCTCGGCGGTTGTGTGACTGAATGGTTTGCGCAACCGAATCATGTGAAATCCCATTAAATATAGACTTAATGTGGCATCATGGGTTCGAAACTTGTCTTATATGTTTGGGGATTATATGTGGATTTATATGTTTGGGGATTATATATATATGATGGGGATTATATGTTTGGTTAGTTAAATGGTTAGAGCAACCGATTCATATAAAGTCTCAATAAATATAGACTGAAGGTGGCATCGTGGGTTCGATACTTAGACACATAGGATTAACAAAGTCTGAGCCCAATAGTAGAGTCACGTTTTGACCCTGAGGTTAGCAATCTGTTGCTGCATGGTCAAACGTCGCTTACATTTTCCTCTTTCATTTCTGCATTTCAAACCCAACCGTGTTGTAGACTCGTGTTAATATGCATCACGTGTTTTATTCGTGTTTTATATCCACCATACTCGCTTGGTTATCCAAATAGAAAACCAATCACCCACTTTGATAATATGTTTCAAACTAGCACTGACAATTCTGGTATATCGCAATCTTCATCTTAACGCATTTAATACAAGTATAAACAATTTTTGGCGTGTTAAATCCATTGCAAAATGCTTTTCGTCATTGGTTACTATAAATTTAAGTTTCGGAAATAAAATAAACAAAAGCGGCTTTATCAAATTACTACATTCTTGAACCAGCAAAGTTGACAACGCAGACCTGTATTTTCGCCGCACGGTACTGTTTGGGTTAAATATAAACGGGGAAATACCCGGACGAGAATAATCCAAACTCGCCGGACTTTTTACTGCCGATTAATTCAAAGGAATCTGTTTAACACCAATCATTCACGATCATTTTGCTTCGTTACACCGCTTGACACTTCTTATTAATTGAAACCCGGTATTTTTGAAATGTAATATCGAAATCACTGATAAAACCAAAGTAATGTTTAATATTGACGTTCGGTGTCAATATAATCAAATTCACTTATAATTTGCTTACATTTTTTTGGAGATAAAGCATGTTAAACGGTGGCATGATCACTTACCAGATTAAAAGTTTTCTTCGAAATTCTACAAAGCAAAAATAAACCCGGCACGTATTTGGCAACGAAGGGACAGTTGATGATTTATATATAAACAATATAAAATGATGCTATGCTATTAGGCTATAGGTTAAGTTCGGATCGAAAAAAAAGTTAGTAAAACACTTTTTGTTCGTATAAAATAAGTTTTAAAAATTTTGTGAAACACATGTCGTTTTGTTTTTGTAATTAAAGTCCGGGTGTGTATCTCAAACGTTGGTTAGTCATTTGAAAGGTTGCAGGATCAAAGCCAGCCACCGGCTGTTTAATTATGTCACTATAGCCTAAGGATTTACCGAACTTGGTCTGAACCCAGTGGATTAATAATTTAAACTAAAAAATAACAATGTCTCAATCAAATACAACACACTGCAATAGCTCTGGCAACCCGACGGTGGTCGCAAGGTGATATGACGATTACGTAAAGCATCTTGCCTGTGTCATAACGCTCCCTTATAATAATAATAGGTAATCTAACGATTACCTGTGTGATAACACTCCCTTACATAATTACACGGTAATCGGACGATTGCACATGTGGAAACGGTATTTTCGTTAATTTCTCGCATGTACAAGAAAAATGAATTATTATATATTCTAAATAAAATTTTAATTTGCAGAAAAAAATGTTCAGAAATGTAACCCAATTTTAATTGCCCTTTTATATACATGAAGACACATAGTTTTTTTACAAATGACCAAATACAGGGTGAACGATTTTTTTAAACGGGCAGAAGTCTATTTTTAGAAACGTAACCACACACATATGCTATTTATATAAACAAAAATTTTAACTAAGCTGCGACGGACTCATTTCCAAATTTAAGAACATTAAGTGAAATCCTTATCTGCGACAAAAAAAGGCATAATTACGTCACTTCTGGCTCGGACATAATAAATAGTGCGCTCGATTGGCTGTTGGTCAGTCAAGCTTTCATTGAGATATCAAACAGACAGCTTGTATGGTCGTCTGTACATTTGACTTATTTAACTAAATAGAATTGTCGATTTTTAAACCTTTAATTTAAGTTTTAGTAACATTTAAAAAAATGCAAAAAAAATATCAAAGAAAAATTTGTTTTACATGTTTTAAGAAAAGGAATATAAAGCTGTTTTAGCTGCCGTTTAATAAACGTGTATTAAGTAACAGGGATCAAAGTTCAGACCATGGAAGATATAGACAGGTTTTTCAAGTTCGGTTTAAACGGATTAGTTTCGTGCTTCGGAGGTATCTGGTGTTGTTTCTAATAATATGCGGCGCTTTAACCACGCGCGCTCTTTTCCAAGGAATATTTTTCAGTTAATTTGGCTTCTTCCTCAAAACAGGGCAATGCTAATTTATAGGAATTTTTTAATTTTTTCGCCCTTGGTAAGTTTTTAGAATCTATATTCAGTGAAAAGTGACAGCGTATTTAGTCGCTTGGTAAGGCAACATCTTAGAAGTTTGTTATTTAAAATTGTTTAGTTTTAGATGTAAAACAGACAGACAGGCATCTTTAAGTATTCGTATTTTTTTTGGTTAAATCGTCAAATTTGAAAAAACAAAACTAACTAATATGCCCCAGTATATAAAATGATTAGCTGCAAGTATAACATGGTTACCTGATTATATTCCATGTGAGCCAATTAAAAAACTGCGACCACGTGGTCGCAGTCGGGCCGATTTGCAGTTGTTTTTTTATTTTCTGTATTTTTAAACAAGCATGATTTTTCCAAATAGAATAAAAGTCAGTTAATGATTGCAAAGCATAAAGTCCAGGGTAAGAATCGATCCAAGTATCTATATGTTAAGGTGTCAAGCATATTTAGGTTCTGGATAACTTAGTATTATACTTCCTAATGAAATACATAGTCCTGCATAGTCGCTTACAAGGATTTTAACGCCTCTTATTTTCTCAGATATTCAACCCCTAGAGAATAATTTGTAACACTATCAAACATTTGTAAACATTTCGTACAAGTTAAAACAACCAAAGATGCAAGCTTCAACACGAGGTAATATTGCCCGGGGCTGATAAAGTATTTCCTAATCGATTCATTGACAATATTTACCGGCGAATGCGGACCGAAATACCGGTATAATTAACCGCGCCTACACGACCATATGCTGTAACGAATGTGGTAAAGGGATCAGTATAAATATAGTTTAAATAATTGAAACCTCAATATGCTGGTTATTGTTATGTAGAGGTGTAGAATGATTAACGTCACTTTGGAAATGTATACCATATAGGGGGCGCGTGCTGATTTAGAGAAAGAATTCCAGGATTTCATTCAACGAATATTACACATCCAATTTGTCTAAAAATAAACGAGAAAATTCCCTTTATTATGTAAATCCTAATGGGATTAAAATCAATGATTCATTTATAGAAAAAGTCCTTCGTCATTTCGTATAAAAACAGCTTAGTCATAGTATCTGCAAGACGTTTCTCTTACAATAAAACTAATAAAATTTTATTTTTCAGATTTTCTTCTGTTTTTCCTATTCTGTGTATTATTGACGTCATCGAATGCGTGCGTCACAAACAGTGATTGTCCGTACGGGTCATGTGACACAGGTATGTTGTCATTTTAACCTAAATGGCTGAATTTCGTGTATTTCAAGTAGAATGTTCGAGAACACCTTAAAATGCGTTGATTAAACTAGCGAATTATACAGTCAGCATTATACTGGGAGAGTTTATACAATTCGTGCTTTGCAACACAATAAAAACACACGAAATAATGGAAGTAATTTACTTAGAGCCATGCATTACTATCACGATTCAAATCAGCCTTACAGCTTGCTGAGATGTCTGCATATATTTTATCACCGACATTACCAGTATAGCGTCCACACATGTTTTGAATGATAATAGTAAATCAACTTTTTGCAAAAACGTAAATTCTGCTAAAAAGTATTCCACATAGATGTTGGTACTGGTATGAAACAGTGAACATATTAGCGCATTTGCCCCCTACTGCTATTAAAGTATCTTATCAGAAACCAGTTTAATTGCGTTTTGATTTAATAAATGGTCTACATATGTTGGTAGCGGTAAGGTACGGTGTGCATATTAGCATATTTGTTTTCACCTGCCCATTAACCCTTATCATATAAGCATATATAAATGCGTTTTGATTGAAATCAATTTTTGCAGTGAAACGGCAGTGCTCGTGTGCCCAATCGTGTAAAGACTTCGATTTAAGACTGGCGTGTGCTGATTTACGCCCACAATTACTGACGGACTGTCGTGCTCTAAGTCTGGGATGTACTTTGCAAAGAACCATACGAATTAAAACAATCAACATCACTCAGTTCATACAAGCCGGAAGAAATTGCAGAAATATAGGTGGGGTTAAATTATATACATCTTCATATAAGGCTTGTAGCACAAAATGCAATAGTTCAATAATCCAAAAATCTAAATTACCACAGTTACGCAGGTCTATACGTAATTTGCGTTGGAAATAGCATGCCACAATATATTTTGCCGCAGCCGAAATTGCCTCTGGCAGTTCTAAGTACAATGATAACGAAGTTTTATCCAACGTCAAAGCAATGCCTCATGTATATATATTAAACAACATATAAATGTCAAAGTAACGCCGGTTGCAATTTTAAAGTAATCACTTAAAAATATTGTAAAGAATCAGTCAAATGGCGATATTAGTAATAATAGTTTATTGGTATTGGTGATATTAATATAACATTGATAAATATGTAAATATTAAAAGTTTCATGTTGGCAGTCATAATGTTTACCACATTTAAGTTGCTAAATCATTATGAAAGCGAATGACCATTCAACATTTGTAACTTTAAATAACTTTATATGGGTGCTTGGTATAAATAACGCTTTGTAATGTATGCTTGGTATATGTAAAGCGAGTTCACTTTAATACTGGTAAATATGCAGCAAAACCTTATTACAAGAACTGGTAACGTGACTGCGTTGATTCACCGTAACCAAAGAGAAATAGCTTTTCGGCGCGATACAATCTTGCAGCGACCAAACAGAATGTTGTACAAACAAAATAAACAAACATCTTTACACAGATTTACCTTGGGACGAAGACCAGTTCTGTACCGACCAAAGTTTTTGCCATAACAATGGTATTTGTTACATCTCAGCCGTCGATTCACAGCCATATTGCAGGTATTGTGACTCATAATGCGTGTTAAACATTCAAAATGTCGAGTTTTATGTTTTCGTTTTTTTCGTACCATCACCAAGGAGTTGGAATAATTACTATTATTATCGCTGTATTACGAAACAAGCTACGTACATATCGTGGCTGTGAGTCAGCAACGTCGGGGCTTTTGGACGTCAAACACTAGAATAGAAAATAAACAACTATTATTACGCAGATGTAAGTCCAATCACTGTGGCAGACGGTGCCAGTGTAAGAAGCCTCAGTTATCTGCGTCAGCTAGCGATTCGACCAATCGCCTGCTTGTAAGTATGACACGTGATGGGAAATCAACCAATCAAAGCCAAGTAGTTGGAGGAATACCCCACATACTGCCATACGTCACACTTGGACTTCTATCGTGCATGTTAGCGTGTTGCTTTGTCGTCGGGTATAGTAAGAGGTGCGTTATGACGTCATACGTACCATTGTTATGCCTTAATATGCTTTCTTTTCATTTTCCACTTGTTTTTAGCATTCAAACAATAGAATCCACGGTGTTATTGCTATGATCTTTTAAGCTTCGTTTTTTTTATGCTAAGTCACATTGTTTCTGGATTCTTACCGAGACAATTTTTGAAATATTTACTTCTCCCACGAATGTTAATGAAAGTATTAATAACGCAATATGTGATTGACCAGTTTTGGACAAAAACCTGTTTTTGCCTACAAACAGTTATTGACGGCTGTATAGTAAACAGTTTTTCTTACAGGCGACAATTACGGGAACAATGCAATGCGACGGATGCTAACGACTCCTGTGCTGCTCTTGAGTTACAGGAAATGACGTCACCATTACGTCATAAACCCGAAGCCTCGACCACCCGACATTCTGACGAAATAAAAGTCATTGTACATAATGAATCGGAACCAAATGTTCGATAGCTAGTTCCGACATTTTCTATTATTTATTTTTTATTATTTATTATTATTATTATTATGACGTAATCAATCCACTGTCATGGTTCCAAACCATAGAGATTATATATTGAAACGCCTCAAAACCCGGCAATTCCCGAACTTTTCCGAACTTTCGCTTCGGGCGAACTATTGTGATCTTTTGTGACGTAGTAAATCTTTCTATCACGTTTAAGAAACGGAATTTTTTATCAGAATTTGATTTCGCTAGTTTGGACATTAATGCCGGTTAATACTGCCAAAAATGCATTTACTTATTTCTGTGAAAATTTATGCGTTAAAACCAAGCTTTATTTTGTATATCTCTATACTTGTGGGACTCAGTTCAAAATATATATTTCATATTATCACATTGTGTTTATTTTCGACCCTAGAATTTAGCTTGGTACATAAGGATTATTTTATGTTTTCTAATACTACGAACGTTCTACCATGAAAAATTGCAAAGGGAAAGGAGTGTCCTAAAATGCTTGATGTAGCATTCTCGACTGACAACGCACTAGGCCATGATCATCATAGAATGGGATAATTATTATTAATCCCAATGAATAAAAGAACGCTGGCATATATCACACGGGGAGTCGTAAGATTACATTCATCGATTTATCGAAGTTATTGCAGTGTGTTGGTTCTTAATCAAACGTTCTTTCAGTCTTAGATATAGATTTTAATCTACTGGGTCTAATAAATCTCATTAAGACCATTAATCTGCTGGGTTCAGGCAATTTTCGCTAAGTACCACAAAAACACTGAAAACATGTTTAGTTAACCTTTTATTGCCTAATTATTCGAAAACTACAATAACAGTTACGTCACTATATACCATGTTTCCCGTTATAAACATAGTGGAAAACCCCATTACTACTTAGCAAAATAAACGCTGATGGAGGGTGTGTCAGTCCTCAAGATAAGAAATACTAGACTCTTGCGTTAAGGCCATCGCCTTATTCACAAGGAACAGTCAATTGTCAGATTACTATCTAAATATGTACTGGTTTATTCATATTTTAAGCCCGATTCAAACTCTTGACTGATTGACCATATATTCAAGTAAAAACAAACAAGCAAAAATACTTATTTCACTCAAATAACCATGAAAATGTTGTATTTTAGTTATTAAATTATAAAAAAAATAGTTTTGTAATCAGCTTAATCGCGTTCTTGAAAATATGTTGTA
>CH002554.1:422919-433869 GCA_000149265.1 Ciona savignyi | reverse complement strand
TGAATAGTATTCAATAACTTAATTACAGGGTATGGTTAGATACAGTCTGCAGACCGGTCAAAATCCCTTCACGGGGCGTAGGCTGTATCCGTATGTTGCCCATGCCTGGTATAAAATGAATGCCATTTTGTAATTGAATGATAAAATATAGCATGAAAATGTCGTAAAACCAACCACCCCACCGAAGTTTCTATATATTTTTTCACTAATTGTAGATGCGGATATCAATGATTATTTTAAATGTGGTGAAACAAAATATCTTTTAAATTTGCGTAAAATCTTGTGATAATTAATTAATTATATCTTAAAAAAAACTAATCTAAAGTATTGAAACCAACTATCCACCAAAGTTCATATTTATAAAATTAGTTGATAATGCTGATAGCGAAAGCAATATTCTTTTTTTTAAATCAAATGTTATTTCTTTTTTAGAATGTATTAATTACATACTGAAACTGTTAAGACTGCTTTGTAGTATGATAATTAGGTAGTATGTGCCACTATAGGTAGGTTGAATTTGTATTAGACATGGGCAAACTAATCAAAAGTATTAAATTCAAAAATTTCGTTTAATTTTCGATAGAACTGAATAATAATACTGATAAAGAAACCGAAATTTCTTTGTTTAAATGTGTGGATTTAAAACTGCAATAAGACTGCTTTGTAGTATGATATAATTTTAAGGCAGCCACTTTAATAGAATATAGCAAGCAGGGTATTTCCCTTCTTATTACCATAACAGGGTATTTCCCTTCTTATTACGATCATCTACTTGGGGCTCCCCTGGAGGGAAAATTTAAACCCTTTATTTTGATGAGTAAAGCCCTAAAATCACAACACACTTTTGAGTTTACACTAGACGCCGCATCACATACACATCCACGAGGATTTAATTCTGACCCCGTAGTATTGTGAGATGATGGAAATAGTACGAATCACAATTGTCCCTAAGAATTCTTAAGTAACGGAAAGCCCACCTTCTCCATATCGAGTTCCTCCAGTAGCTCAGAGGCGTATTTGTTTGCTTCCTGTGCTTGTCGGTCCTTGGCTTGCACTATGCATTCCATGCATTGGTGTGAGCGCTTTAATAACTCCTTGTCCGATATAGTGGCGATGTATCTCATGCATTCGGCGTCAGATGGGAATTGTGAGACCTCCTTCGCGAGCCATCGAACCACCTGATGCGAAGATGGGTGGTTTAGGGATGAAATGGGCATATCTTGTGCTGAAAAGACTGGCAGCATTGCTATATAAAAAGCTGGAACCACTGCTATAAAAAAAATCTGGAACCACTGCTATAAAAAAAGCCTGAACCACTGGTATATAAAAAGCTAGAACCACTTCTATATAAAAAGCTGGAATCACTGCTATATAAAAGGCTGGCAGCACTTTTATATAAAAAGCTGGAACCACTTCTATATAAAAAGCTGGAACCACTGCTATATAAAAAGCTGGAACCACTTCTATATAAAAAGCTGGAACCACTGCTATATAAAAAGCTGGAACCACTGTTATATGGACACTTACGATTATATGTGGAGTGGACATTCACAAGTCAAAAAGATCTTTTAAATTGCGAATTTAAAAAAGTGTTATGCACCAACAGAACAAAACAATAACACTTCTAATAAGATTTCATAACTTAATTTTGATATCGATTTCTATAAAGTATCATAAAATTTATTTTTCTTAAAACACAGTTAGAATATTACAAAAGGCAACATTACTTTAAACAATCCGTGGGATTAAGTGGAAATTTAAATTTTATGTCAAAAATTACCGTGGACCCGCCCATATGTAATGTAATCAGGGAGAAAAATTAACTTTTAATTACTAAACCGCAAGTAATAATTACTTTACCGCAAAATTCTCTGTGGGATTGAAAGAAAGTGGAAATTTATGTCAAAAATTACCTGGACATGGCCCTTTCTGAAAGCTGCCATGAGTGGTATAACATTTCTATTATCAGCAGCGTTCACGTCAGCCCCCTTGCATACAAGGAGGTTCACCACGTCAAGGTGACCCCCGTTACAAGCCAACCACAACGGGGTATTCCCCTTCTTATTACGAACCTCTACCTGAGCCCCCCTGAAGGAAAATTTAAATATTTTAAGTCGATTATTTATTTTTCAGGAAAATGTGCTAAAAAATACATGGCAGACTTAGTCAATATTCAAGGAGATGACACACATATTTTAGAATTAAAAGCACCATGGCCCCTAGTCGTTATATCTTTGTACTATTGCAATGGCTCCCAAGCTTTTTGCCATTTCGACCGGTGAATATTGGATAATTTGAATTAATGTGGTCCATTAAGGAGAATCTTGATTATTATAGCCTTTCAGGAAAACATGCTAACAAGCGACTTTGTAAAGTCACAAGTAGGCTTGTAACAATAATAAAACAAGAACTTCTAGTAATTTGCAAAAAATGAGTGTAAGAAAAAACTATGCAACACAAAAATAAAAAGCAGTAGTTAAATATCAACTGGAAAAAAAAAGAAGTTAAATATGCGACAATGCGGCGGCCCGCTACCAACTAATCCGCGGTCCAGTATCTATGGTTGAGAACCACTGTCCTAGCAAAGCCATCCACCCCATATATAACGCTGTCACAATTCAACCACTCTACCCACCTGGACAGCACGAGCTCACAGAACCTGTAGTGGCCCTTGTCGGCTGCGATAGTGAGCGCTGTGTCGCGCGATGATGGGACGGGGGCTGCGTTGGGGTCGGCACCTTTGTCCAACAGCACACGACCAACCTATGGTGGGGTGAGTTTGATTGGGTATATGGGCTCCAAGCAAGGTATGTGGGGTATCTGGGTTCCAAGCAGGGTATGTGGGGTATCTGGGTTCCAAGCAAGGTATGTGGGGTATCTGGGTTCCAAGCAGGGTATTTGGGGTATCTGGGTTCCAAGCAGGGTATTTGGGGTATCTGGGCTCCAAGCAGGGTATTTGGGGTATCTGGGTTCCAAGCAGGGTATTTGGGGTATCTGGGCTCCAAGCAAGGTATGTGGGGTATCTGGGTTCCAAGCAGGGTATTTGGGGTATCTGGGTTCCAAGCAGGGTATTTGGGGTATCTGGGTTCCAAGCAGGGTATTTGGGGTATCTGGGCTCCAAGCAAGGTATGTGGGGTATCTGGGTTCCAAGCAGGGTATTTGGGGTATCTGGGTTCCAAGCAGGGTATTTGGGGTATCTGGGTTCCAAGCAGGGTATTTGGGGTATCTGGGTTCCAAGCAGGGTGTGTGGGGTATCTGGGTTCCAAGCAGGGTATTTGGGGTATCTGGGTTCCAAGCAGGGTATTTGGGGTATCTGGGTTCCAAGCAGGGTATTTGGGGTATCTGGGCTCCAAGCAGGGTATTTGGGGTATCTGGGTTCCAAGCAGGGTATGTGGGGTATCTGGGTTCCAAGCAGGGTATTTGGGGTATCTGGGTTCCAAGCAGGGTATTTGGGGTATCTGGGCTCCAAGCAGGGTATTTGGGGTATCTGGGTTCCAAGCAGGGTATTTGGGGTATCTGGGTTCCAAGCAGGGTGTGTGGGGTATCTGGGTTTCAAGCAGGGTATTTGGGGTATCTGGGTTCCAAGCAGGGTATTTGGGGTATCTGGGTTGGGTAGGGTATTTGGGGTATCTGGGTTCCAAGCAGGGTATTTGGGGTATCTGGGTTGGGTAGGGTATGTGGGGTTACTTTATTATGGGTCTCTCAATTACTCTACCGAACGTAATAAAAATAAAATTTTGGAATTTCAACAATGTCTGGAATGAATGGTTTAACCACTGACATTGGCTGACAAAGAATATTTCCAATCCGTGGAAAACTTTCAAATAAATCGTATTTTCATATTTATCAGAAACTCTCCACGAGAGAGACAAATGTTAATTATGGGTCCCATTTGGAAAAATGGGACACATATTGTTTTTGTCCGTTTTTTTTTTTTCTTTTTATTTTTTTCATCAAACGCTTGACAGGCATGGCTTGTGTACCTAACATCTACCAAAAGGGGTAATGGAATCACAGTAAAACTTGGTAATTTGTTAAAAAACATGGTCTAAATATGCAAACACCAAAATTTTAGGTGATAATTCTAGGGGAATTCCCCAGGGACGGTAAAAACCAAAACGGTACTTTTTTCTAAAATTTAGTCTTTTTTTGGGCATAGCGCTTAAACGCTTGCTCTAATTTGAATTAGATTTGGTGGAATGTAAGTTCATTAGCAACTGCTTTACCACTTAAAAGAAAGAAAAAAGTTATCTAGGGAAATACCCTAAAAATGAAGATTTATTCCTAAACCACGATTGTGACAGGTATGATTTGTGGACCCGACATCTACAAAAGGGGTAATTGAATCGCAATGAAAATTTGACATTTTTTAGACAACATGGTCTAGATATGCAGAAACGAAAATTTTGGGTTATTAAACCAGGGAAATTCCCCACGGAAGTTAAAAAACCAAAACCTATTTTTTTTTCTAAAAAAAATAGCTTTTTTGGGCATAGCGCTTAAACGCTTGCTCCAATTTGAATCAGATTTGGTGGAATGTAAGTTCATTAGCAACTGTTTTACCACTTAAAAGAAAGAAAAAAGTTACCTAGGGAAATACCCTAAAAATAAAGATTTATTCCTAAACCATGATTGTAACAGATATGGCTTGTGGCCCGACATCTACCAAAAGAGGTAATGGAATCACAATAAAACTTTGTCATTTGTTAGACAACATGGTCTAGATATGCAAAAACCAAACTTTTAGGTGAAAAATTCAGGGGAATTTCCCTGAGTCGTTAAAAACCAAATGAGCATTTTTTTTATAAAAAATTAGCTTTTTGGGGAATAGCGCTTGAACGCCTGCTCCAATTTAAATTAAATTTGGTGGAATATAAGTTCATTAGCAACTGCTTCACCACTTAGAAGAAAGAAAAAAATTACCCTGGGAAAAACCCTAAAAATGAAGATTTATTCCTAAACCATGATTGTGACAAGTATGATTTGTGGGCCCGTCATCTACCAAAAGGGGTAATGGAATCGCAATAAATCTTTGTCATTTGTTAGACAACATGTTCCAGATATGCAAAAACTAAAATTTTGGGTGATAAATCAAGGGGAATTCCCTTCAGACATTAAAAACCAAAGCAGTATTTTGTTCTAAAAAAATGGCTTTTTTTGGGTGTAGCACTAGAATGGCTGCTCCAAATTTAAACAGGTTTGGGGAAATATAAGTGCATTAGCTACTAATTTAACAATTGAAAGAAATAAAGAAATTATCTAGGGAAATATCTCAAAAACTAAAAGTTTGTCCTTAAATCATAGTTTGACAGGCATGCCATGTCACCCCGATATGCACCAAAAGGACTACTAGGATCGCAATAAAAAATGTGAATTATTAGACAATATGGCTAAGATATGCAGAACCCAATATTTTGGGTTATAAATCCAGGGGAATTCTCCCGGGTATGTTAAAAACCAAAACGGTATTTTGTTCTAAAAATAGTTTTTTTGGGGGGTATAACGCTAGAACACGGCTGCTCCATTTTCAATCAGATTTGGTGAAATGTAAGTGCATTAGCCACTGATTTAAATCTTAGAAGAAATAAAAAAAATATTTAGGAAAATACCCTAAACAATAAGATTTTGTTCTTAAATATTGATAGTGACAGGCATGCCATATTGCCCCGACATCTCCAACAAAGAATCGTCAAATCGGATTATGACTTTAAAAATTGTTAGAACATAACCAAGATATGTCAACACAGAAATTTATGTACTGAACCCAGGGGAATTTCCCGAAGCCGTGAAAAACTAAAGCGGGCTGTGTGGGGAATTTAGCTTTATTTCACTACAGTGCTTGCTTGACAATAGGCTTTAATTTAAAACATTTGTCGTGAAATGTTAGTAAATCTTACACGAATATTCTTTTTCTAACTACACAATACACATGAAAAGAAGTTTGGTTTAACAACTATGGGACCCATCCGTTTATGCTTGCAGAAACAAAACTATTGCAGTCCGTTTAAAACTTTCTGGACTTTTGAATAACATGGACCTGGCGTGCACAAATCTCACAATAAATATGTTGGGTAATGAACATGGATAAAAAGATTGTTACCTCAGGGACCCATGAGTTTATGCTAGCAGTAACAAACTACAACATCGGTGTAAAAAATACAAACTGTGGTTAGGGACCCTGTAGCATGAATATATGGCATACAACATGTGGTTTACAAATAGTGGTGGTTAAACACGTGGTTGACACTCTCTAGTTTTCAGTTTATAGTACTGTACGTTATAACAGTATTAGACAAATCTTGTGTTGGATACAGCATGCCGTCGACAAGTATATACAGAAATTAAAATTGTTATTAGGGTTTCGTTAATAAAGAGCGACACTAAAAGGAGGGAAGGAGGGAAACTGCTCAGTTAAATTATATAAACTAATTTAAACCCTTCCCTGAACACCTGCCTTTTCCTTCTTTTAGTTTCCCCGTTAATACTTTACGAAACAGAAACAAAACTCCGAATACTTTGTGGCAATCTGCTAGACATAACATTCACACCACAATGAAAAAGCATGATTTCAGCACAAACAGGACGGTGTGTTTGGCTCCATACAGCATGGTGCAATAGAAACGAACCTCAGCGTATCCCCCCGACGCGGCCTCCATGAGCGGAGTGAGTCCCGTCTTCGCTCGATGCTCCACGTTCGCCTTCCTGTCCACTAGGAGGCTTACCACTTCGTGTCGTCCTTGGAAGCACGCCAACGTCAGCGCCGTGTTCCGGTTCGTTTCAATCTGGGGCGACACAGGTTAGCACACGGGTGATTGCGTTTTTAATTTGAAACAACAAAAAATGGTTACCATACAGGTTACTCATTTTTTAACAATTCTGTTCGTTTTGCCGTCTTTTCTTGTTTCTGTGTCGTGTTTTTTTGATGTTTGTTAAATTTAAACAAAAAACAGAACATTCATGTTTCGGTTCGTATTTAATCTGGGACAACATAGGTTAGCGCACAGACGATTATCAACATTTTGAACGACAGTTTATTTTACCTTTCATTTCGGACTATGTACCGCGTTTTAATTTGAAATTACAAAAAATGGTTACCACACAGGATAACTCATTTTTTAACGACTGTTCTTTTTTTGATGTTTGTTAAATTTAAACAAAAAAACAGGACATTTATGTTTTGGTTCGTGTCAATCTGAAACAATGCAGGTCAGCACACGGGTGAACATCGACAATTATAACGACGGTTTATTTTACTGTTTATTTCATTTTGTGTCGCACTTTATTTTATGTTTATTTAAATTGGACAAAAAATGAACAAAGAAAATCTAAGTGCAAAACCACACGACAATGCCACTTTTGCCAATTTAAGTTTAAAATACTAATCTAATATAATTGAATAAACATGTATGTTTTAGTAACTGTTGCCATGTTCAATAAAATATTGAAATTGGAAACTTGTTGCCATTTTCGAAGAAATTTAAAAAAAAATGAATAAATAACATCTTTCATGTTAGGGCGAATCAGCACCAGGTCCCCACCCTCCCGCTCACCTGCGCATTGATATCTGCTCCCATGTCCAACAACATCTGCACAGCTTGTGTGTGGCCATTCATGGCTGCCAACATCAAGGGGGAAATCCCCAACTTGCTACCAGTTCTGTGGAGAAAGGTTATTATGACATCACACTTAATTCCTATTCCCTATATCTATGTACTATTGCAATGGCTCCCAAGCTTTTTGCCATTTTGACCGGTGAAGATTGGATAATTTTTTTAATGTGGTCCATTAAGCGGAATCTTGATTACAGCCTTTCAGATAAACATGTTAACAAGTGACTTTGCAAAGTCACAAGTAGGCTTGTAACATTAATAAAACAAAGAACTTTAAACTTATTTCCGCTTGTATTGAAATCTGTATTAAAAAAGGTTTTTTAGAAGCTTAAAAAAAGACAAGGGAAGGAGGGAAAATTCACATTGAAATAAAGTTTTAAGGCTGGGGTTGGGATGGTTTCTCTCTTTTCCTTCTAAGGTTTGGGAACAATTTTAGATTAAGGACCAATATTTACAGAAATTGGTTTAAAATATTAGACAATTAACACCCTGACATAGCTACAACCCGAAATCTAATCCTGAACAGTAAACCAACAATTACCAAAATTATTTGCAACTATTGCTACCTAACCACATGTAAAATGTAACAATTTTTGAACAAGTATTTTCACAAAATGCAATTTTCTTATTTTTGATATCGTTTTTTATTGCTCATCTAATTTTCGATAGATTTTATTGATTGAATTTTTATTTCAAGACATTTTATTGATTGAGAAATTTAGTTGATAATAAAAAGCTGTGTCATGCTGTATCATGTTAATGATAAAAAGCTATGTCATGGTTACCTGGAGTTGATCTCCGCACCATGATTCAGCAATAATTTGATGATGTTGACGTAACCACCGGAGGCCGCTAGAGACAATGGAGTGTAGTCCGAGACGTTACGATGTTCTTTGTTCGCCGTCCTCTCAAGCAACAACTCCACCACCTCCTAATATGGGCGTCGGTACGGATTAATCGACAACGAAATTACAGAGTAAAAAAAATGAAATTGTACAGTAGTTAGAGTCTGTACACTTGGTAGCGATAACCTAATGGTGAAAAAAGTTTCGCTTGTTGAAAACAACAAATGTATTACCACATATATTAAAGAAAAGTTAGGTTCAATGGTTTAACTCATTTACTACTGATAAGCCACAATAACTGTGTAAAGTAACGCTGGCTGCGAACACAGTCTGATACTCTTGTGGTAGTCATCATAAATAGGTTTTTCAACAAATATTAGGAATTCACCATTAAACTAATAAAAGTAATATCACCCAACCATATAGTAACATATTTGACATTATAACTTTTTCCTAATAAATTTTTTTTCTTTCATTTTTAGCAACAACTTAAACCAACAAATCTAAATCCGAGCTTCGATTTTGAACGTACCAGTCGTCCACCAGAGCACGCTAGAGACAATGGAGTGTCTTTTGTCCGTTCGGATTGTGCTTCGATATCTGCGTTTGCTTCGAGCAATATCTGCACAGCCCCCACATGCCCCGCTGTGGCCGCAAGGATGAGGGGGGTGAATCCTGCGTGAATGTGGGGGTTGGAGGGGGGGGGGTTATAGTGGGGTTATGGGGGTTATAGTGGGGTTATGAAGGGTTAGGATGAGGCAATGGGCGGCAACACACGATTTTAAATGATTTAGAAGTTGATAATACTCCTTGTTGGTTGTTATTAATTCTCCATTTAAATGTCATTTTGATCATTCTATGTCCCTTGAATTGTTAATTATACCGTTGATTTAAACACAACATATTCAGGATGTAGAAATAAAACAATAAGTTTAAATAAGTTACCTTTCTTATCTCTGTGCTCTATATTGGCTCCCCGGTTGATTAGTAGTTGCACCAGATCCTCGTGTCCTCCGGCGCACGCCAGGGTGAGCGGGGTGTCGTGGTTGCTCTCCGTGTGGCCGTCGATCTCGAGGAAGTTGGATGGGGCCACCCCGCCGGGGCCTGGCACGTTCCCGGCTATCGGGGCGAACCCAGGGGCCCCAGGGATGTTCTGTTGGGGGTCGTGACGTAGGTCTGCTGGGGTGAAGGGGGTTTCAGGGTTAAGATTTCCGAAATGGGGAAATATGTTTTTTTTTAGTAAATTGACTAAAATTGATAATTAAAACCAGTCATGGTTTAATTTTGGAGTTTTTAAATCTGATGACCTCGCATTTATTTATCCCGGGCAAGCATTTAGTCAGTTTCCTTCATGACACTGGCCGACTTGACCGCTATATCCTGGAACCATGATAGTTTAGCGAGCTGGAGTAATGGGCTTTCTATGGCCTAAATTCTGGTCCCGGTGGCTACCGTGGACACGCCCATATTAATGTAATGTAAAAAGGCAGAAAAATATGCCTTACAAGGTTGGAATCGTTTACACAGGGTTGAAAGCCACAACACACATGGTTTAATTAATAAACTAATGCATACTCGCATTGACATCATTAATTTGCATATAAAATATATTTTTGCACTTTCACACCACATCAATTCAGCAGATTTTACTTAAAACTTAAGTCATTTCTTTAATTCTATTTAACTTAGTTCATTTTTATTTAGTGTTTTGTAATATTTCAGATAAAATCTAATAATTGAGCAGTGGAACAACGTTTACCTTCAGGTTGTGGGTGGGTGAGTGGAGTGCAAGGGGGGTGAAGGCATTGGCAGAATGGATCGCCCTCTGCTACCGGTTGGGGCAACGAACCAGATGAACCTGGGGTGAAGTACGAGGGTCAAACTTTACGAACAATAAGGTTTTATAATGCGGCAACTTTATAAGTATTTTCGATAGAAATAAAACATTGAATGTAAAGTTGCAAAATAGTGGAAGCAGTATATGCAATGACAGAATAATAGGTTTTAATTGAAAGTTTTTAAATGCACTCAATGGAAAACAGGATTTATTATGAACCAAAGTAAGAATGTCATGATGTTTCTCTCATATGTTTTATTAATCATGCTTTGCCTTTTTTCACCTTTAATCAAGGCATATGTACGTTTCTATATTAGTTAAGTGTGTTTTGCCCTTGCTTTGCCACTTGTGTTTTACCCTTGCTTTGTCATTCAACCATTACATTTTACTTCACTTGTGTCTAAACTAAGCTTTCTGTTATTTCAGGTAAAGCAAGCTTCTAGTCCGACCGGTTATTCTGGTGGTTTAGTGCGACGACTTTCAACCGAAGGGTTACAGGTTCAAAACTTGTCACTAGCTAGTCGGTTGTGTCCTTAGGCAAGGCACTTACCGGACATTGCCTAAACGCAGTGGATTAATGGTTTCTACTTAAGTCTTAATCATATATAACACACTGCAATAGCTCCGGTAACCCGACGGTGGGGCCGCGAGGTGATCT
>CH002554.1:362026-396586 GCA_000149265.1 Ciona savignyi | reverse complement strand
CATGGGGACAATTGTCAGATTAACTTAACCCTCTAGAAACGAGATTGTTTTTGCGTAGTTTGCGCGTTTCGACCGAGTCCGCTTTGTAGTGCTCTAGCGCCTCTCGTGTTATAGTTAGAACAAAATGTTTAACACTAGAGTTGTTCGAAATAAAATTTCCAAAATTTCTGAAATTTTTATTTTTTGATGACGTCACTACTTGGGGGTCCACGTCATATTCTTTCTTATACAATGTTATAGTTTTTGATCTGTTTACTATACAGCCTAACATATTTTTACAAAGTTACTCAGAAACAAATTTCCTACAATTATATTATAATTTTGGTTTGATGACGTCATCAAAATATTATTACGTCACTGATTTCATGTTACAGGTCCACCCATGCCAAATTTTTTTTTGTTTTTTTATTATAAAAAATGTTAGAATAGAAATTTAGATTGCTATTAAGTCCATATTGCTTTATCTTACTAATTTTTCCTTAAAATAAACTATAAATGAAGGGTTTGAACCAAATTGTGGACTATATATAACCTTAAAGATACTCAAAACCCCCCAAAAAATGAAAAAAAACTGGTAAGATCACATTCGGGACATCCCAAGAAGCGAAACTGATTCTACTGCCATAGAGACATTAAATGAAACAAACCTTTTGAGCGTAGTATTAAAAAAACGTTTTTTTGTGATAATTTTCCCTCAAAATTACACCAAAAAAAGTCATAAAATTCAACTAAACTTTACTTCAAAATTTCAAATGCAAAGTTATGTTTATTTTTGCTGTTTTCAAAAGATATATCATATAGCTTTCCAAAGAGACCAAACTTTAGCAGTTTCGACAAGAAATGTTGGAGATTTTTCATTTTGAATGAGCATATGTCAAAAAGGACAAATTTGTTCTTATCGTTTCTAAAGGGTTAAATCAGGATTTAAATGAAAATTGCTGTGATGGACCTATTTTGCTGAAAGTATTTATGTTAAGGAATTTTTGCTTTATCAGGTTATTTCCAAACTTTTTTTCTCTTGTACCAATTTGAGCTTCTGTACAGTGTTTGCGTACCACCCAAATTACTATATAAACTAACTATTCATCATTGGATTATGAGAAAAAATGAGTATGTAGCTATTTTGAAGTTTACCAATTTTTTTTAGTTGCATACCACATGAAAGACTCTCTCATACTACAGTTTGGGAAGCACTGTGTTACATAACGTAAAGAGCTGGTTTAAATTATGTGAGGCAAATTTGAATATGGCACGCTGTATGTGGTAAAAATCTGAATGTGTATTAACATAGCAGAAAAAATTAACATGTAGCTATTTTAAGTTTAACAAAGTGTGAAGGGTTTAGTGGCGTACCACCCAAATTACTATAAAATATACATAATTAGATGACAAAAATGAGCATGTGGCTATTTAAAGTTGAACAAAAAATGCTAGTTAGATTCTTATGCAGTACAGTTTGGGAAAAACTGTGTTACACAATAAAAATAGCTTGCCTGGTGTTTGCAATTATGTTCAGCCTATTTGAATATGTCTAAATTAGGGCGCACAATATGCGGTCAAAATCTGCATGTCTGTTAGCACAGCACAAAAATAGAGAGCATAAATTAACCACGACATACATTTATACAAACAACTTTGGTTGTGTAATAGTCATGTCTAATCCAGAATCAAAATAAGAATTCAGTTGGAATTAAAAATAATTTGAAATATATGTTTTAAATTATAGCAATTCGATATTGAATGCACATAGTGGAATAAAACTATTTTACTAAATTTTATTTAAATTTTAAAAAGTGATCAAATTATTTTCAATTTACAATAATAATAATTATAATTAAAACTTACATTTATTTTTTCAATCATACAATTTAATTTTTTCTTCTTTAAATTAGTTAAAAAAATTAATTTTTGTTTGAAAAAATTGATGCCTATTTCAGAGCATTTCACAATTCTAGATTTAAAATTATTGATTCTAGAATATTAATCAAAACCAAATTGTTTTTGGACAAGGAAAATCTCATCTAATTTAAAAATGTTCAAAATTAATACCAAGCTTAATACAATGCACAATTTAAAAAATATTTGTTTTTTTTTGCATGCTGGAAAGAGACAGTATACCCAGACATGGGTAAATATTCTGGCCCGCCGGATATTATTGACATGTTGCAAGAATAAATAGCGATGTCACAGCTAAATCATGATGCGCATCTATATATTTGCGATTTTTTGTTTTAAACAGTAAATATCTGCATTTCTTAGTTTAATGTTTTTATCAACAGTGACAAACTACATGTGAGTGGTGGCTCGATCACTTGGCCCGCCAGACTAAGAATAAAATAATTTTTGCCCCTGATTAAAAAAGCGTGTCCACCCCTGGAATAGACACATATGTGTTTATACAGCAATGCTACAGTTCCATTATTATCGATCCTTGTATGGTTAGATATTTTAAGCTCTACACCTGCCGACATTGTTCATATGGATTAAAAAAACATTTTAATATATTGTATACGGTCGTATGTTTTTAAGGTATGCACCTGCCCCGATAGTTTCAGTCGATGAAATGGAAAATATTTTAATATATTTTAGACAATTTTATGTCTTTAAGGTATGAACCTGCTTCTATAGTTTGTGTCCATGAAATAGAAAATATTTACAATATTTTAGACAATTTTATGTTTTTAAGCTATGAACGAACCTGCTTCTATAGTCTGTGTCTATGGAATAGAAAACCTACAATATCTTACTCGACCAACCTTTTATTACACTGTTCACTCATCGATCCCGTCTCTTGCTTCATCTTCGAAAGAGCAGCCGCTGCCTCATCAAGAGCGCACGATACCGATGATGAGAGGCGGCGGAGAACTTCTGGGTCGGCGAACGCTTTCCCGTCGGAGGTGGATAGTTTCCCAATACCTGGGTGGAAAGGAACTAACTGTACGACAATTCAGGATATTCATGTGGTGTTTTTATCGTGGAGGATGGGATATTGCAAGTGGCATAACCGACCATTCAATGACCACATCCATAGCAGTGTGTTGTATATTACAGAAATGTTTATGAAGTAGAGGTTCGACCCATAGGCGTAAAGTTCTCCTTATGGTAGGCCGTGCAGGAATTCAAAACCCGTTCAAAATTCAAAACCCGAAAAAAATTTTTCAGGTACACTTTCCTACGTAGACGGTAGCATGTTAAAACTACCTACCTCTCAGTAAGTTTTATAGCGCACAGCGGCAATTCAACTAACTTAGCAATTACATAAAACACTTTACAACGCTTTCGTTCTTAGGTCATTCCCCCATAAGCTCACGTCAGACCACCGAACCTGGTGTCGGCATCCGACCTTTGATCGGGGATCGGCCGACCTACCCAATCCTATGAAAATTCCTTAGCTTCCGGTAAATTCCTTAGCTTCGAGTATAATCGTTCGGTTTGCGGCCAAAGGACCGAGTTATAAAATAATTTAATCGTCCCGACGTAAACCATTGCACTTTCGTTAGTCGCGTGGAATAAGTGTTGAAACAAATATAACACTCCAAAGGTGTATGTTGCGTCTGGAAAATCAAATGAACTCCGCAATTATAGGCGTAACTAAAAAGTAGTTTAAACATTAATTTAGTCAGGGCAGGCAAAGATTCAATAGGGCATTACGTACCGTAGCGGGATCTTATTAATCATTCTGTAAAACTAATTCATGCAAACAACAATAAATCACATTTTTAAAACTGAAAATTTTAATTGTGTAAAATGCGTAAAAGAAGTTTTAACGCAATTTTCGCTTTATGTTTTTAATTGATAACAGACGGTTTATACTAAAGAAACATTAGATTACTTTCTCTTATCATTAGCGTGCGCTTCGAGCGTTCGCACGTCATCAAAAAGATACACACGTCTACTCATTTCTGCCAGGTGCAAGTTGGACCCAAGTTATCCTTCCGTACACGCTAAGCGGAAGATTGCTTAATAAATAAAGTTAAAAGATACGGATTAGCTTTCCTAACTGCAATTAATACACTCGATACCGAATATAAAACTTTTGCTTGGAATATTTTTTAACTACCTTATAAAAGCGTCTGTTGTTTCTTAATTTGTTGTTTCATTGGAGCATATGATATTAAAACGCAACCTCCCTTGTATAATCACAGCGAAGGTGCGATCAAATATATACGCAACACGCTATATATCGATTATAATAATAAATATATATTATATATGTTTTACCACAAACCATATTAAAATTCAAAATTTTATATGTTTAAGTTAAACTTCAGGTTAAGCTTGATCTGTGCAGTTAAGAAGTGTAAATAACCTTTTAATCGCTCGATTGCTGTAAAGTTGAACTGTATTTCTGTCATAGTTTGCATTTTCGCGTGAGAAAATAATCGTTTTTTGGACGCGTTTCAGATCGCAATCGGATCTGCAAGGATTTTAATGATCGTAAAAAAATCCTGATACTGGGAAGTATATGAATATTAATTCAGTGTAGAGAACAAGCAATACGCCTCTATACAGTGTTGAGAGAAATTTAGGACTTACTCAATCAAAATTCCCCCATAACTTAAGTTTTCATTGAAAAGTATGCTAAATTAATTACTATAAATTCAACAAAAATAAGAACTAAATATTTTAGATTTTATATTTTGTGCTAATTAAAAACATAGTTGTTAAAGTGGAATAAATATTTCCAAAAATAAGCCTGTCTAGTCTATACATAACTTTCCAATAATTGCGTCATATTTAAAGGTGCAATAAACCACGTGATTAGCGGGGGGAAAGTGACCTACTTTCTTTTTGTGTGCGCGCGCTTTGTGCTGACGTTCGCATAATTGAAGGAACGATTTTTGTTGAGCGATGAATAGCAACCGCGATTTTATGTTTTTAATTTCAAATCCCAACTATTCTTATTCAATTGCTTAAAAAGATTCGAATCCCTAGAGATTCGAATCTTAAAGATTCGAGATTCTATATTGTGCATCCCTATTTATATATGAATAATTTTTATATTTTTTTGAATCGTTAGGCCGTGCGCCGCACGGCCGCACGGCCGTACTTTACGCCACTGGTTCGACCCATTAATCCACTGCGTTAAAGCTAGCCAAGGTCACAACTGTCTAACCACTGGAAAGTTTCTCACCTAAAATAGGATAAAGTCAACACTCAAACGGACTTATGCGGATTAGATTTAACTTTTAGCAAACTGCATTCAGTCAGAATAGTAAATTTCATAAATTTTGACGTTTCGGAATTCTTATCAATCCTATGTTAAATCAGTTGCCAGGACTAGCAAAGTCGTTGTGACCTTAGGTTAGGGTAGAAACAAAAATATAACTACTTATTTTTTACTTTGGTATTTTTTTGCACAGACTACCCTACCACTCCATACAGTGTAAATCATTGCTATACTTTTAAAACCAAATTTTTTGTACCTGGTGTCCACCGTAGAACCACCACTACTCGTATGAATCAATGCTAAAGTACTTTATAAGCAAATTATATCAAACAGCTTAGATTACCGGTACTCAGTACTCTAAACCACTCACCAGCTGCCTCGAGCAGTGCTTCCAGGCGAGCTTGTGTTTCAGCATCCACGGATATCTGGTCATCACTGGTGCCCTCGCCAGCTGAGACATGACCAGTTGCGGCAAGCATGGCTAGCTTAGATGCAAGGGCTGAATGGTCGCTCTCAAAACTCTCTCCTTCTTGATCGAGTATGAAGGATTCAATCTGAAAACAAAAACATTTTGGATTTAATTTTCGTGAAGGTTATATATGTGAGCATAAGTCCCATCTGTACAGTATAAAGGTAGAGCTGGGAATTGGGGGGAAATTCCTGACCTTTACAGAATTTGTATTTGATGATTTTTATTAATCTGTAGTCAATTGCCCTGTTTTTGGGGTGCCTCTATTTCTTCATTTTAATTATTAAGGTATAATATGTTCATTTAATTGTTGTCAAATTTCGAGCTTTAGGTATCTTTTGCAATACTCTAAGAAACACAGGAAACAAATATCTAGCAAGACGGTGTTTTGCGATTCTTCAATTATGACCAAATTCTCAGGAGGATTAATTTGAGTCCCATGGGATAAGTAAATAATGTGGATGGAACTGTTTAAAATATGCGCCTGAATGTGTAATGTTATTGACATTTTTCCTGCACTTTGGTTTTCATTTTTTTAGAGGAAAGAAATCTAAACAGGTACAAATCAAAACACAAGTTCTTTGCACAACAAAAATGAAATAAATCAGCAACTTGAATAAATAATAACAATTCCAAGAAGCAGTTGTTTCTACCGTTTCTAGGTACAGGTCATCAATTTATGAGACCTACATAATTAAAATATCTGATTTGTAGGTATGTTTAAACATTATGAATGGTATGTTTAATATTTTTAATAACACAAAGCACTTTAAAATAAAGTATAAATTGTGAATAAAGAATAATCGAATGGTGTAATTGGGAATAGTGCCAATGCTTACTGGGGTTTCGATTTTAAAACCTTTACGTTGGCATTGGGTACATGTGGCATTGCTATAATGAAATATACTCTTGACCAAAATTTGGCACACGTGATAGACACAGCTTAATCAACTGATCAAAAATACAAAGAAAAGAAACCACCTTATATAGGGTAAAAGCATTAGCAAGATGTCAAGCAAAGGGCAACTATCGATGCAAAGACAGCACGGTTAAAAATAGCCACATTAGCTATATTACTTGAAATTGAAACAAGTACCGGTATGACAAACCAATAAACTTTTTTGTTCATTAAATTTTATAAACAAGTATGACAAAATTTACTCACTTCTTTATTTATAAGATTTTCATTAACATGAAGGGAATTCCCAAAAAGAAATTTCTCAATTTCAGAAAGGTTGTCAATATCAATTTTAGGCTGTGGTGGTCGCCAAGCCAGCAATTCCTCAAATGACATTTGCTCCTCTGGGTCGGAATTCATGCTACCCTATCGCTTTACTTTTTAATGAAAATAACTCTCGCTACAATTAAGACAACAGTTTTATTGCTATATAGTTAACTGAACTAGACTGAAAATACTTAATACCGATTATCATTGTTATAAGAACCAGGAACTTTTAAAAATCTAATCTTTCGGTTGATATATACACACAACCCTACTGCCACTGTGTATTGCAACCTTTACCTTAAAACTGTCTGCATATAAAACCACTCTAGTTAAAGAAATTCAATTTTGCTGGCTTTTTAAATAATTAAACACCCTTTGACTTATGTTTTTCTTGCTAAAGGTTAATGGCTATCTTTGTGCCAATGCAACAGTGAAATTGGCAGCAAGCAATAGACAAACTGCTGTAAAATACTAGCCAATTCACTATAATGCTGACAAGTATTTGGTGGTAGAATGAACAGGCAATTCACAGAAGAATTCATGCTGAGAAGAGTGAGATAATAAAGAAACAAAGAAACTCCAAAGTGGGAGGAGAACAGTTGCCTCTATCACTCAACCAGAGTGCTAAGCTTGTGTGGAGTAACAATGGCAAATTTGATGACATAATATTAAATCAAGGTAGGAATTTTTTAGGTTGATGGTTAGTTTTCATCCAAGACAGTCAGAACAATATGTGTAAATGTACAAACATAGTAATGGTAGCATTCTAGCCATAGTGCATACAGTTTAAATAAATATAAGGCTTCAAAAGTGCGACAGACCCTCAAAGTTAACTATATATGGTGATAATTGAATAATTAATACCTGGAATCTTAGGGTCCCAAGCATTAAATTTGCATATCTGAAACTTTTACATATTGACTATAAGTGTAGCATACACTGAAGGGTATCATAAGTACAATTATTACTCCAAAATTATTTTTAAAACATTAAATTGTAAAGCTCTGTAACTAATTTTATTACAGATTTTTTTTGTTGAAATAAAGTGTCTTTTTTTATGAATGATTTATTTGAGGAAGTATTGCCAGCAAACATTGGTGTGAAGTGATGTCATAATACTATTGATCAAAGTTCAAATAAAGATAAAGTATGTTTACATTAGTTCAATGTCATTGTTTTTATCTTTAATCAAACAGTGTCACTATTTGAATATGAGAGCCTATTGGCTCTTCAGATTGCATCACAGGCTTAATATTATTGAAGATAATATATCCAAACTCTACCATGGTTATGTTCAACTGTCCATGAATAAAGATGGCCAATAGACACAAGACATTTTATCGGTAAGGTGTGTTAAGTTTATATCTTTTCTGGTCAGTTAAACTTTTCTACATCTGGGAAAAAAACATTCTTTATCTAATAATATTTAATTATTCTTCTCTATGGGCGTAGATGTGGAATTTTAAGGTAGGAAGGGTAAGGCACCATAGTAAATCATTAGAATATAGACATACTTTTCCCTTTCTATTTCTTATAATGTAAACCGTGTCCAGGTACTTTTAGGTAATACCAGCGAAGTCCCTGAATCAGGAGCGTTTATATATATACATAAGGCTAATGGAAAAAATTTGACAATATATGCCGACAGCCTAAAAATTCAATATGAAATAGTCTTTCAAGTAATAACGAACGCACCTCTGAAGTTTCGTCTTCATCAGTTTGCGACATTTCCATTTCTATTAACAATTTCAAAATAACCCAACTATCAAATCTATTAAATAAAGGTTGATGGTTTAATTTATTTTGTAAGACTGATGCTGTAGATCTATCAGTGGTAAACCACATTATAACAAGCTCAATAAAAAAAATATTGTATAGACATAAGAGAGAAACTCTGTTAGGATATTGAATAGAGTATTCCTGTTTTATTCCTATAAATGGGCAAAAACAATGAGGGTTCAAATGCGGAAATCGTCGGATTACTTTGCGCCACTATCGGGTTACTGGTTCTGTTGCAGTGTGTTGTGAATAAGTTGGACTTTCAGTGGAACCCATTAATCCACTAGTCCAGGGAATGTCCGTTAAATGCTTTACCGAGTACACAACTGTACTAGCTAGCGACCAGTTTCGAACCAACTCTTTATCTAAAAGCAACTCACTATCTACCAAGCTATTCAGCCAGACTAGTTTTTAAAAAGTCCACCCATAAAACACTAGTTGGTAACTCTTAACTCATACCAAATATGCTCCTATATACGGAGATATTAAAACAACACACTGATTCCAAGCTTTATCCAGGTTTGGCATTGTAATGGTACTGCGACAATTATATGGCCACAGCCGAGCCAGATTTTATTGGATATATTTATACAAGAATTCGTGCTTTACAGTAATTAAGTTTAAATATTTCATAAAGCCTTTGAATTTGACCATCAGTGCACAAGATTTCTATTACTTGGTTAAACTTCTTATATGATGGGAAAAGCACTTCTGACATGTAAAGTTTAAGCCACAGTCTATGAGTGGCACATTATATATATACTTTTATATGTATGTATAGTCATAACTTTGATAACTCATAAAACTAAAATCATAACAATAAATTGCATATACTTAACATTGTTAAGGTGTGGAATACTATGTTTCTAATTAAATCTTTCAATCTACTAAAATGTATATGTGGTGCTGAGGATATATTTAATATGATGTTATAGATAAAGACACATAAAAACGATTAACGAAAACAAACCACCAAACATACATCTACACTGGGCCTATAAACAGTATACTGCCGGAACCTCTAATTACTACAGGATCGCTTACTATACTTCGTAATTACAAAAGTCTCGAGAAAAACTAAAAAAAGAAACTTCTTACTGAAATGAAGATTATGATGTTAAAAGTTAGTTCTGGGGTTAAGATTAGTGTTTGGGACAGGGTTAGAATTAGTTTCCATAGCAATCCTGTAGTAATTAGATGCACTCATATATTGCTCTTTTATAGTGCTGAGACCATACATTAACAACTAGACATCTGTTAATATAGTATTTAATTACAATACTCGTAAAAAAACATCTAAGATTTAGTCAAAATAATGATCTTTAACTTGAAACTTTCAAAATAAAAATCTGTCAAAAATAAGGCAACGTTGACTGAAATTTTTAGAAATTCCATCCAAAATTCAAGGTATCAGATAATCCACTAAAGTGATTTTGTTAAATACGGTATTGCAGTAACGCCCATTATACAAGTCTTGTAGTTTTCATAACATAAAACTAAAACCAAAAATCCTTCTAAGCATGTGGAAAACTCGACACACAGACATACAGGGCTAGCCTTAATGCTGTGGAGTAACATAAAAAATTTATAGAGGCAAAAGGGCATTACGTCATCCTCACAACCATTCGCTCGTACTCGAAAATTTAGTAAAAACTTACAATCAATGGAAATCTCAATACGAGTGAATCTTTGTCGCTTCACGCGCTCATTTTTTTGCCTAGGTGGCAGTATACGAATAATAAAGAAAGCATAAAAACTTTAAACATGGATTTTAAATAAACAGGGTGAAAGTGATGCTTTTTGGGGTATTATTAAAATAATTAACTGAATTTTTTTTATTATATGTATATTATAAACCATGTCTAATTTTATTTTACCGATGACGTGTTCATTTGTCCGGCCCGTTGGGCGTCGCCTTTCAATCGAAAGGTTGCAGGTGCGAAACTGGTCGCTAGCTAGTCGGTTGTGTCCTTGGGCAAGGCAATTTACGGACATTGCCTGAACCCAGCGGATTAATGGGTTCTACCAAATTGAAGGAACGTGTCTATCATATATATACAACACACTGCAATAACTCCGGTAACCCGACATGATGGGCGGCGAGGTGATCTGACGATTGCCCGTGTGTTAACCCCCTTGGTCTTCCCATTCACGGGGATAAAGATGAATATCTATCCTACCCTACCATGGCCAGGCCGATCTCTGACTTAATTTTCAACAAGACCACGTTCTTCGTTAAATTGAATTAAATTTTCATTCTTGCACCAAATACTTCGATTTTTATCCATACTCATATTTATTATTTGTTTTTACTTTAAAAGGCCATGCAGTATCACATATTTTTCAAATCAAACTAACATAAAAGTTTTAGTTTATTCATTTTTTGCCCCAGTTTTTTAAAAATGGCAAACGAATAAAAAAAACATGGACAAACGTGTTGCCTTCTATATCAGCAAACCCAGTCCGTCATGAAGCTCATATGACTATTCTCATAACTATATGGGTATGCGGGTTTTTGTACAAAGTCCGAACCATTTCCGCGTACATTGGCTCATGTTGGCGAGACAATTTCCTAAAGGTTGGAAACCTAAGATTTCTAGGAAATATCCATAACCACAAGTTATAGACGTAAGATAAATGCGCCTATTATATCTACTCAATGCGGTAGACAAACCAGCTATGATGATATACAGTTAAATTGTTTCGCTGGTTTGTTGCTTGATAGCGATTCTCACCTTCAACATAACGGTTAAGTTATCGAAACCGGTGAGCTAATAGGCTGTATTTTAGGATAAACAATATGTCCTAATTATTTTACGTTTTTTCACATTATTGTTTTAGATTTGGCGGCCGCATGCGCTATATTTAATATTTATTTGTCCGGCCCGGTGGTCTAGCGGTTAAGTGCGTCGCCTTTCAATCGAAAGGTTGCAGATGCGAAACTGGTCGCTAGCTAGTCGGTTGTGTCCTTGAGCAAGGCACTTTACGGACATTGCCTGAACCCAGCGGATTAATGGGTTCTACCAAATTGAAGGAACGTGTCTATCATATACAACACACTGCAATAGCTCCGGTAACCCGACGATGGGCGCGAGGTGATCTGACGATTGCCCGTGTGATAACCCCCTAGGTTTTCCCATTCACGGGGATAAACATGAATATCCTATCCTATCCTTATATTCTTATCTCTTAAATTAACGACTGGTTATTTTTCCGTCCTTTTCTGTTCCTGTATCGTAGCCTATTTTTTTCCATTAATAAATACTTGGGGAAAATAAATAAACTAAACCAAAAATAAAGCTGCGCAACACTTTTCATTTCAAATTCGGATGTGATAATCCATCCCCTGCTGGGCTGCCACCCGCCAGCTGAAAAGCCACCAACTTAAACAAACTTATATTTCCCGACTGCTTGTGTGCAAATACCTAACATTGCTATAATCCATGGAAATCTACAACATTTTTTGTTTATTTCTTCTAATACGAGCGTGTATTATTGAACGTAAGTTAGTCCTAATTTTTTCCAATATTTTATCAAAGGTTTTGCTCTGTGTTTTCATCTTCGAAACAAAGATAAACAAACCTCACTACTACGGTGGTAATCCAAGTAGTACAATACAGCAACTACCCATGGTCTATAGTCGGCCATGCCATATCCTGAAGAAAAGCTAGGCCTCGTTCAACATTTAACTTCTTAAGTATTGATAGTATATTCAGGTTTATCCCCGTGAATGGGAAATCGCAATGGGGTTAACACACGGGCAATCGTCAGATCACCTCGCGCCCACCGTCGGGTTACCGGAGCTATTGCAGTGTGTTGTGTATGATTCACACGTTCCTTCAATTTGGTAGAACCTATTAATCGCTGGGTATTGATAGTATAATGTTCTGTTGTATTTCAGGAGATCGGAGAAATCAGTAGCAAGAACCAAGGTAATCATGCTTTACACGTATATATGTACAATACCAGACGGCCACTAGAAGTATAAGTAGGGTGTGAAGAAATTCGCTTCATAGGAAATGAAGAAATTCGCTTCATTTCCCAGTTCTCTGGTTATTCAACGCGCTCCAAAGATATCATAGGCTTATTGTCTATAGAAAAATCAATTATTTTTGAACTTTCTAAAAAAAGTAAACGCTTTTTGAAAATGGAGGAAAAACTCAAAAAGTGTTTAAATTACAACTGTTGAAACGATACACAAGTTGTTGGAACATGCTAGAGATCATGTTCATTGCACTGTAGGATTTTAATGCTCAAATACATATATGGTGCCGTACAGCTGTTATAATGTAGACTAGTATATGTTGGAGCAGCTTCTAAGTGCAGTGTTCAGTGGAGGGTTAGTCCTATTCAGCCTTCCATCCCAAAATCAGCTGTAAACTCTTGGAATTTTTTCAAATCTCCCTGGTTTACTGTAGGTCTTGTTGAGGCTTTTGCTTTTCGCATCATGGTCTGAAAGTACAAGGCAGAAAGATAGGATATGTGAAAACAAAGGTAGTTAACACACAGGCAATCGTCAGATCACCTCGCACCCACCGCCGAGTTATCGGAGCTATTGCAGTGTGCTGTATGATTAAGACGCTCCTTTAAGTTTGTAGAACCCATTAATCCACTGTGTTTGGGTAATGCCCATCAAGTACCTTGCCGAGGATAAAACTGACTGGCTGAAGACCAGTTTCGAACCTACAACCTTTTGGCTGAAAGACGTCGCACTAACCCACCTAGCTAATCAGATGCAGAAGATTACAATATGTTGTGTATGATGTGAGACTTCGAATTTGTTCAATCCACCAGTCCAGTCAGTAGCATGGTATGTCAGTACGTCGCCCTTCAGTTGAAGGGTTGTAGGTTCAAAACTGTTCGCTACCGAGTCAGTTGTGTCCTTGGGCAAGGCACTTAACGAACATTGCCTGAGCCCAGCGGATTAACGGGTTCTACCAAATTAAAGGAACGTATGAATCATACACAACACACTGTAGCTCCGGTAACCCGACAGTGGGCGCGAGGTGAACTGACGATTGCCCTTGTGTTAACCTTCTTTGGTGTTCCCATTCACAGGATAAACATGAATATCCTATCTTCGTATCGAATAAGAGTTTATAAGGAGGAGATCCTTACCATTGTTACGGGGGGTTCGAGCAGTTTATCCCCAGGTACATCGAGCCAGGACATTTCGATGGCAGCAGGGTCGACTGGGGAACACGGGACCAACATGTCGTCATGGATCACGTTGGGGTCATCATGGGATGCACCTCGTACCTGGGGGTTGGCGGGGGTTATGGGGTTTAATGGGGGGTTATGAGGGTATTTGTGGGGGGGGGTTAATCAGGGGTTTATGGGGCGTTATTAGTGGGGTGCTTAAGGGGGGTTTATGGGGTGTTTAATCGGTGGTTTATGGGGTGTTTAATGGGGGTTTATGGGGTGTTTAATCGGGGGGTTATGGGGTGTTTAATGGGGGTTTATGGGGTGTTTAATCGGGGGGTTATGGGGTGTTTAATAGGGCTTTTAAGTGGGTTCATGGGATGTTTATAGGGGGTGATTGAGGCGCTGTTTATGAAAATGTTTACGAGAAGGGGCTTTAAAGGGGTGATCGAGGGGGATAAGGTTAAGGTTTATGGGCAGCATTTACGGGGGGTTTTGTGTTTTTCTGCAGGGGTGTGTGTATATATGGGTGTTCAGGGGGTGTTTATGAGAGAAATGGATCCTTAAATTAGAATATTAAAAGACTTTGCCTATATATTGTTAGAAAAAAATATTCTTGTAAAGGTGAGTAGAAACTATCCTTTAACAGTAGAGTGGGACATTGCATGGACAACTGATTTGGTTATTTAAAAAGTTAGAGCTATTTGATAACCAATGCTCTAAATAGAACTTTGAAAATAGAATAGAATCAAAATAGAACTTTTTATTCTGATTAAAAAATACAATAGACTAAAAACAAGACATGACATGATCTATTATTCTGTCACAAACCAAGTATTCTAGTAGAAAAATCACAAAGCTTTTAAGCAAGATAGGAGACGCATTATTATTCTCACAAAGGTTTTAACTGGTTATTGTTATAATTACAACTGGCTTCATTATATAAAGTCAATGAATGTGGTGTGCATGGTACTTATGACAGGAAGCGGCAAAAATTGGAGTGATTCCATGGTATAGATGGTTGATTGTTATCTTTATAAATATTTATATATATATAAATATAGATAGATGGCGTTAAAAATATATTTTTTAAATCACTTAGTTATTTTTTGGCTTAGTTTCTGATATTAGCAAATAAAACAAATCATATAACAGGAAAGACAGCAAAATAAATAGTCGTTAAGACATGTCATCACTAAAATAATACAACCACTAAATACAGGTAACTTGGTGGCCAATTGTAACTCACAAAATCGTTACAGTTAAAGGCAATACTAGTAAAACATCCTGATAGTATTTTTCAATAAAATAATATATTGATAACTTAAACCAAATTTGTACTAATTGATATGATAGTTTGGAATCTTAGTTCTCCACTTACTAACACTACAGCGCTAGAATTGGGCATTTTGTGGTTTAAGCATCTTCATCTTCATATCTGGCCATTGTGGATTGTGTGACATTTGTATTGTGAGTAGTGACACTTGATAAAATTATATCTGTTGCGTTTAGTTGTTGTTGTTTTAAAAATACAAGGTTTAATTTTCGCCACTGATTTTTGGCTTATGCATTATTATATGCGAGTTCAGACACTTTATAAAAATAATTATATCTCGATAACTAAACAAGGCATAATTGTTTACACACAAATGACCGTTTTTTTATATTTAACACAAATTGGCAGGCGGTGTGATAAACAAATTATTAACAGGTTTTTGAACAGACTGTTTAATTGGACAGATATATGTGATCAGTAATATAAGCATAATCTTGTTTTGCTAACAATGCGACCACCATGTTGAAAGATGTGTTTTGCTATTCTTGTAATTTATAATTGATGTATTTTTTATTTTTATTATATTTTGATGTCATTTTAAAATGGACAATATAGGTTCCAGTGTTTTTTTTTAATATTTAAGTAAAGGGTACAGTTACAACTCCCGCAGTACCTTCTTTATGCCTAAAACCAGAAGTAAAATTATTGCGCCACCAGACCATGATTAACCACAGAGAAGTAAAAATACTGCGACGTTAGACCATGGTTAAACACACCAAAACAAGGTACTCACCCGTTTGAAATGAGTTGCTTTTTGCACCTTACGCACTGGTTCCATCAGAGCATCACGCACCACTATCCCTATGTCAGCACCTGAATACCTGTGGATGAATGTTAATGTTTATCCTCGTGGATGTAGACAATGTAGGTAATGCTACTAAAAGATAATGTAGGCTACTAGAATATGATTAGGAAAGGATATTTATGTTTATGTTGATCCCTGCGAGTGGAAAACCAAGGGGGTTAACACACGAGCAATCGTCAGATCACCTTGCACCCATCGTCGGGTTATGGGAGCTATTGTAGTGTGTTGTGTATGATTCAGATGTTTCTTTAATTTAGTAGAACCCATTAATCCGCTTGGTTCAGGCAATGTCCGTTAAGTGCCTTCCCACCCAAGGACACAGCTGACTAGCTAGCGACCAGTTTCATACCCCGAACACTTAACCACCAGACGAATCCGTTGGACAAAATAATTTTGTTGTTTTCGTATTTTTCGCCTTTTCTATCCAAGCATCTTTTCAGTATCTCACTTAAGAAGACATTCTTCTTTATAGAAGTAGTAGGCGAGACAGCAACTTAGAGTTTGGGTGCCTGTTTCAGCTATGCTAAATACCCCAACTCACCCATCGGTCATTTTCCCGAGTTCTTTAATATTGTTCTCGGTGAGCTCGGTCTTTGTTTCACCCAGGTGTAGTTTGAACATGATGGCACGTGCTGCTTCTTCAGGGAGGGGGATGTATATACGACGCTCGAATCTGGAGGGGGAGGACAATATTTAATCCATGGGTGACAATGTCGTGGTTATTTCAGGGGGTAAATGACAATGACAGTCCATTTGCCACATGAAATTCTATGTTCGACGTTAGAATCTGGGGTAAGATTATCAAAACAGGTAAGAACCTTGTGTTTATTGGGGGTAATTAAACGACAGTATGAAGAAAGAGAGACAGCACTGTCCTATTTATCACAATAAGTTTGGTAAGCCGACTGTGGTTACACTGTGATTCTATCTACGCAACAAAATACCTTCTTCTAATAGCAGAGTCCAGTTGCCATGGGATATTTGTCGCACCGAGTACTAGAACATTGTCATTGTCTGATCCGACACCTAGTGTTGGAAAATATAGAAATTACGTACAATATGCAAAATACCTACTCTATGCCCAGATGAAGACCAATACTAAGTAATTAGGCTGTAAATTTGTAGGCATATAATAACTAAACAATACAATTTTCTGGAATGAGAAATGATGAAAATTGAAATATGCCAATCATTGAAATCAGAATACAGCCAATATAGTTCTTGTCACATAAGTATTCATCCAACCAGTATCACCATAATAATATATTCAGTGTAACCAGGTATTAGACGGTAATATCTGAAATGACCAAAGTTTGTATATGAAAGACACCTGAAATCTATTTGGTTTTTAAAAATAAGTTAAATCAAAAAAGTAGTATTTCAGCATGTAAATAAAAAAGAAGTATTTTTTTTATATAAATTAAAAAAATTCAAAAGATTGGTTTTTATCATATAATTTAAAAAAAATTCTACTGCAATATTTCATTACATACATTAAAAAAATCATTAGTAGTATTTCATCAAAAAGTTCAAAAAGTATTCTATTAGCCTTCTGTGCAACAAATGCAAAATGAAGAAATACCTTGCATTTGGACAAGGAATTCGGTCTTCACTCTTCTGGAAGCTTCACTTTCGTTATCGCTCCTCGCGCCGCACAATGAATCCACTTCATCGATGAATATGATGGAAGGGCGATGCTCGCGTGCCATCGAGAATAACGTCTTCACCATTCTGAGATGCGGGGAGGATTTACATTACATTACATTAATATGGGCGGCTCCATGGTAGCACTGGGACCAGGAATGTAGGGCATGATACATTACATTAGTATGGGTGGGTCCATGGTAGCACTGGGACCAGGAATTTAGGCCATAGAAGGCCCATTACTCCAGCGCCTCGGGCTAACATGGATCCGGGATATAGCGGTCAAGTCGGCCCGTGTCCTAAATGAAGCTGACTAAATGTGGGGAGGATGGTTGATTTGTTGTAAAATGATGAGCGATTAGTCTGGTGGGTTAGTGCGGCGCCTTTAAACTGAAACCGAAGCTATTGCAGTCTGTTGTGTATGATTCATATGTTTAATATGATCAATTTGTGAATGCCAAGCAACTAGTCTGGTAAGTTAGTGCGACACCTTTAAACTAAAAGGGTGCAGATTCAAAACTGAACCCAGCGGCTTAATGGGTGTTATCAAATTAAAGGAGCGTATGAATCAAACACAACACACTGAAATAGCTCCGGTAACCCGACAATGGGCTTGAGGCAATATGACGATTGCCCTTATGTTAACCCCCTTGGTTTTCCCCTTCGGGGAGATAAAAATGAATATTCTATTCTATATAAAGTAAAACATCATATTCATATGTTATTCACAACCTTATGGTTTTTACCATGGATTTATCCCTAAGGTGGCTGTTTAACTACTTTTATGGACATTTGTTTACAAACATGCAATGTACACAACGTTTTTCCATTTTTGCGTAAATCTGCTTAGCAATACTACCCGAATACCACTGTTTACCAGCACTGATCAAGGCCTAACCGCAGAAACTGCCAAACGAGCATGGCCAGTAAAGCCAGCAATAGAGGATGTAAAACTTACTTTTCACTTTCTCCAAGCCACTTTGACACCAGATCAGCTGAGGACACGGATAGAAACGTTGAATTATTTGCTTCGGTGGCGACAGCTTTTGCGAGGTAGGACTTCCCTGTACCTGGTGGCTGTGGATACGTTTCATGGTTATAATGGGAAATCTATCAAGCAAATGCAATGTTGGGTAGTGGTTTTACGTAACGGAAAGGTGGTATATTCATACTAGGGTTAGAGAGCCTAAAAAATGTGCGAACTTTTATTGGGGTATTGGTTTAAGGTAAAAGAGGTGGTAATTTACTTTTAAAGTTTTTACCGAGCTGAAAAAAGTGTGAAATTTTTGCAAAAGTTTAAAATCGGCAAACATGTAACTTTAGAGATGAAATTTTCGCTTGTTTCGCCAGGGTTTATATTTAAACAGAGTTTTTACCGAATGTAAACAATTCAAATTTTTTCAGATTCGAATATTACAGCTATCAGACTTTTATTACAGAATGCAATATTCCGTCAAAATTTACAAGGTTTCTAAATTTTCCCTAAGTAAAAAAAGGTTGCGAAGCACTGAACTAGCCCAAATTTTTGCTAGAGTTATAGGGAACATACGATAAAAGTTGAAGACACTCACCCCATAAAGTAATATGCCTCGCCATGGAGTGCGTTTGCCTGTGAAGAAGTATATTTTAGGTTTGGGAACAAAACTTATATATTTAAACACACTGAAGTCTAAAGACTGAGACTAAATTGGCTTGTTATGCAGGAAAAGTGGCTAACTGGCTACCATTTAAGCATTACAAATATTGATCAGTTCTGGTTGTGGTTGTGTAAACTTCTTAACACAAGCTTGTAGGGAATAATTAAAAAAAAATAGATAAAAAACAAATAGAATTCTGTCTATTTTTTACAAGGCCAAAAAATGTGCAAGTAAGAATTTAATCTGGCAAATAAAAAAGTAATTACGTTTACGTGACCATTTTCTGTTCAATAGGAGAATAAAAAACAAATACTCATCATCGCAACCGTTGTTATTAAGGCAATTGGGGCGATATTAAACAGTTTTTTTTCTCGTTTTATATTTTTGTTATAAGATTTACTTGTGTTACTCATGTGAGAGCTTTCACACGCAAGTAAATTCTAACTCGCCCGAAATTTAATAGATTTATGGCCTTGTTTTCACAATCAATAAATAACATATGCATTAATTATTATAATTATTTTTATTTGTATGTGGTTACAACTCCCAAAAACATGTAACACTCTTTGATAAAATCACAAAGTGTCAATTATTGAGACTTTCTTCACTGTAAAATAAATTAGATGAATTGTAGTAAATAATTAAAATAACTAATGATATATAAATGACCAAAAAAATCTTTAGAAATTCACAAAATAAATCAGAAATTCACTACGGAAAATCACAAAAAATAAAATTTATACTAAAAGCTTGTTTAGAGAGGTTTGATAATCAGCATATCCAGTGGACAGATTCAAAGTTACCTGTGAACAGATGGGGAAACTTAATTGGAAGAATCACAGCTTCTTTAAGTGATTCTTTGGCGTCATGTAAACCAGCCACGTCCGTCCATTTTACATTAGGTGTCTCAACCACAATGGCTCCTGTGATGCAATAATATGGTAATAATTTGAATCATGATAATATGGTAATCATTTGAATCATGATAAATGCTTAAATGAAACAAGTAAATTCAAAAGATCAAAATTGTAGAAAACATGTTAAACTGTGAAGTATAAATGGTAACTGACAGATTAGTCTGGTGGTTTAGTTTGTCGCCTTTAGCAGAAGGGTTGCAGGTTCGAAACTGGTGGTTAGCTTGGTTGTGTCCTTGGGAAGAGAACTTAAAGGACATTGTCTGGACCCAGTGTATTAATGAATTCTACTGAATTGAAAAAAACGTGTAAATTGTACACAACACACTGCAATAGCTATGGTTACCCAGCGGTGGTCGCGAGGTGATCTAACAATTACCGTGTGTTAACCCCCTTGATTTTCCCATCCACAGGGATAAACACGAATATCCTATCCTAATAATATGGTAATAAATTAGATCATGATACAGACTTAAACAAAACTAGGTTTATTACACCAAAGTGTCAAACCTGATAAAGCGTTTTCAAACTTCTTCTTTTCTGGATTTTCCTCTTCATCACTGCCATCTCTGTGGATCGGATGAAAAAATATAAGATATTAATGCAAATATAGGATATTTATGCAAATATAAGATATTAATGCAAATATAAGATATTTATGCAAATATAAGATATTAATGCAAATATAAGATATTAATGCAAATATAAGATATTTATGCAAATATAAGATATAAATTATAAGATATTTATCTTATTCTAATGAATGGGGAAATGTAACAGGGGTTATTACATGGGCAATCATCACATCACCTCACACTCAGTGTAGAAAGAGATTTATTTTTTCTCCCCATGAATGGGAAAACAAAAGCAGAATCATATATTATCATTAGAAGCCTCGCATCCACCATTGGGTCAGCCCAAAGATATTATAGCGTGTTAAATATGATTTGGAATTTTCTTCAGTGTTAATATAATTCATTAATCCACTAGGTTCAGCAAATGTCTGAAAAATGCACTGTACATAGTATTCAGATTCTGGTAAAACCCAACTGACTAAACATTTTTCTAACAGTATCCCGAGAAAAGCTGTAATCCAGTCTATTTAAACAAAAATTACAAAACTCATAAATTCTTCATTTAAACATTGCTTTGAATTCAAGTGTGAGATATTTTTCTACAAAACACATGCATCTTAAATACAGGATAGAGTATTCATGTTTAAGCATAAAAATTGACTTACGACCCATCTGCTTTAACTTCTTTCTTTTTCTTTTTCGAACCAGAATCTTTCTGAGAGTTCAAATATTTCTTTAGTTCCTCAGCTCGGTCCAAGTAGCCGACACATTTTTCACGGATGCTTTTCTTTATCGCAACATTATCTTTTGCTTCATCTGGGCACATTACAGGATTTTTAACATTGTGAGCATTATAGCATCATTATTTGCCTGTAAGTGATGATAGGGATATAATAGGATAGGATGTAAATATTTATCCCCGTGAATGGAAAAAACAAGTGGGTTAACACACGGGCAATCGTCTGATCACCTCACGCCCACCTTCGGGTAACCGGAGCTATTGCTGAGTGTGGTATATGATAGAAACGTTCCTTTAATTTGGTAGAACCCCATTAATCTGCTGGGTTCAGGTAATTTCCGTAACTAGTTTCGAACCTGCAACCTTTTGGTTAAAAGGGGTCGCACTAAACCGCCATATTAACCGGCCAGACCGTTGTAACAATAATTCAATAATTTACATTATAACAATAAGTAATTCAAGTTTCTATAACATAATTTAAAATAAATTATACAGCTAAGATATGTTATTAGTAATATTACATGGTGACCTGGTAGAGGTTAGTTAGAATTATTACCAATGCGTGTAATCAAACATAGAAGATGTGGTCTATGTCAGACATGGGCAACATACGGCCGCGGGCCGGGACCGACCTGTGAGAGGACCCGCACACTGTATCTAATCATACACTGCAATTAAGATATTTAATACTATTTATGCAATAATCTGGCCCACCAAGAACTTTATTTATCCACATCTGGCCTGCTGCTTATAGAAGTTGCCCACCCCTGGTCTATGTAATCTAGTGTAGTTGTAGATAGTTGGTAATTCTAAAATGTACAGCGAATCATAACGTAACCTTTGCATTTTAAGATAATTTTAATTGCACATGTGGTCCTATAATGCCGTGTCAAACTACCATTGGATAACTTTGTCCAACAGAAAAAAACAGATAGAACAAATTCTACATTTTTCCTATTAACTAAAATTAACAACAAAGAAATAACTATTTTTTTACATTTTATTGCGTGGAGAAAGTGGTCGACAGCGCTTTCATAAAGGCGAAGAGCTTCTTGATAATTCTTTTTCTTATCTTCCTCTGCTGCCTGCTTTACAATGCCAATGGCTTTCTACGAGAAATTATTTAGGTTAGGGTGGAATTTTTATATTTTATGCTTTTTGATTGGAAAGAGGTATGCAATTTTGTCACATGGGCATTAGATGACTAAAACTGCAAGAGATGTTACCACCCAGGTAATTAATAGACAGCATCAGCCCAACAGTGGAGTTAGGATAGAATATTCATGTTTATCCATGTGAGTGGGAAAACCAAGGGGGTTAACACACCGGCAATCGTCAGATCACCTCGCGCCCACTGTCGGGTTACCGGAGCTATTGCAGTGTGTTTTATATGATAGACACATTCCTTTAATTTGGTAGAACCCATTAATCCACTGGATTAGGTAAAGTATTATATTGTTATGTACATATGATTGGGTTGTAGTACATTCCATATATTTAATGAGCTCAGTTAATGTCCACTTAGTGACTTGCCCAAGGACTAAACAGACTAACTAATGACAAAGGCACCAACCCACCAAGCTACTTGGGAGTTACTCTATAAATTAATTAACACATTGGGCCATTAAGGGAAAAAAACGCACATCTAAAACCGAAGTAGCCATCTTTGTGAATGTCCAACAAGCTAATGCTCAACCGATCCAAATACTAGAATCCACAGATAAGATACAGTTTTCCAAATAACCAAATTTACAAAACAACCTTGCCTTATTTAACCTGAATACAGAAAGAAAAATAAATAATACAACGCAGTCTGAATATCCATGGTACTAGAAGGGGGAAATGAAAAAAGGGTAAGCGGGTAGGAGGGAAACTGCACACTAAATTGACATTAAGAGTTAATTTTAACTTGGGTTTAGAGTTGGGGTTAGTTCTGAGGTTGAGATTAGTGTTTAGGGCAGGGTTTAATTTAGTTTCCGTAATATTAGTGAGCAGTTTCTTTCCGTCCCGCCATCCCGCTTTTCTTCCTTTTAGTTTTCTCCTGAACTAGCACACAAAACTTCACAATCCAAATGTACCGGTATCAATATCATTAAACCCAATCCTATCCCAACCCCCTTATTTTAATATAGTTTTCCTTTTAACATTCAACATAGAATATACTAAACACTTTAGACTAAACAGGATATAAGCTGGTAAAACTTAACAATTTTATCTAATTAAATGGTAAAAAAATCATAACAATCGCCCTTTATAAAGTAAATTTAGTAACAGTTTAGTAAGCCAAGCAAATTCAGGTAACACAAGTATTCAGTACGATTAGTGAATAGCTTATCTTCATAACAGATCATAATGTTTTGCTTTATCCTAATAGTATATAATTTTTAATACGAGTGAAAAATGTTTCGATAACCACTCAAGCATGAGGCCCTCACGTGAGCACGGGGTGCGTCATGCGTTTTAAACTAAACAAAAAGGATCAATGACTATGTTTATTCCCGTGGGTGGGGTAACAAAGGGTTGTGTAGTACCGCATGGGTAATGTATTTTTTACCTTCTTTCCACCGCCGCGTATAGTGAGTTGTATGTATTACATTCATTTTCTTAAATTATTTAAGTCCGACATCATTATAGTCTGGTGGTTTAGTGCGTGGCCTTTCAGCTGAACGGTAACAAAATTAAAACTGGTCTCTAGCTAGTCGGTTGTGTCCTTCGGCAAGACACCTAACGGACATTGCCTGCGGATTAATGGGTTCTACTAAATTAACGTACAAATCATACATAACACACTGCAATAGCTCCGGTAACTCGATGGTAGGCGCGAGGTGATCTGACGATTGCCCGTGTGGTAACCCACTTTCGGGGATAAAATAAATATCCTATCCGAAGTAGTATCATGTGGATATACGGTTAACGTGTAGCGACCTTATATGTTTACATAAGATTTATGATCGCCGCAGCCGACATTTGCGCTGACATTGCGTTACATTACATTACATTAATATGGGCGGGTCCACAGTAGCTACCGGGACCAGGAATTTAGGCCATGGAAGGCCCATTACTCCAGCGCCCCGGGCTAGCATGGATCCGGGATATAGCGGTCAAGTCGGCCAGAGTTCTGAAGGAAACTGACTAAATGCTTGACCGGAATAGATGCGAGATCATCAGATTTAAAAACTCCAAAATTCCTCCATCTGGTTACAGCAAATGCTGGACAATGGCCAACATAGTGTAAAGGAGTCTCGTCTTCTTCTTGGCAGAAGGGACAGGTTGCACATGCCGTGCGCATGAGGATGGATTGGTGCTTTGCCAAAGTAGCATGACCAGTGATAATCTGAAGAACAGATCGTAACTGTCTCCGCCGCAGCCGGAGAAGTTCCCTGGACAGGGAAAGGCCTTGTCCAAGATACTCCTTCGTCTGACGACAGCCACAGTGTTGTCTCCATTCTTTAGCATGTTTTCGGCTCATCCACGTCTCCAACTCTGTTCTGACAGAGCAGACAGGAATACAGAGGGATGGTTCTGGGCCGATGAAGGCAGTGCTGGATGCGTCACGAGCCAGCTCGTCAGCTTGATCATTGCCATCAAAGTTTGAGTGGCCTGGAATCCAGCAAAGTTCCACAAGATTAAGCCCTCCAAGATTGTGAAGAAGGTACCATGTATCTCGCAGCAAGGGGCTATGTATCTTTAAGCTCATAAGAGCTTTCAGAGCAGCCTGACTATCACTGTGAAAGGTGATGGACATTTTTGCAGTGTTCCAAGACTGCAGAATCCTTGCAGCATGATTTATTGCAAGAATCTCTGTCTGAAAAACTGAGGGGGAGCTTCCAAGTGGAAAGCTGAATTTGTAATCACACTTGGTGGATTGAATAAATACTCCAGCACCAGTCGATCCATCTAGTCGTGACTCATCAGTGTAACAGACAAGCTGTGATGGGTCAGATGGTCGTACAGGTGGAGTGATGTTGTCACGGTCGCTGATCTGAATCGCGAAGTGGCGTTCCAGATGGAGAGTGCAGGAACTGCAATCCACTGGCAATGAGAGAAGATGGATATCTTTCATTGCTTGGTTGCAAATGTCAATATGACTTTTCTTGTGCCACACTGAGTAACCAGTCCCCTTCCAGTGGCCTAAAAATCTCAGGCGGTGTGCCGTTTTAATGGCTGTGCCCTGGAGGTACAGGTGCAGCGGGGGAGGTTAAGTAGCATCTCCATTGCCCTTGTGGGGGTGCCTTTAAAGGCGCCAGTGATGCATAGGCAGGCCAACCTTTGAACCTTGCGCAGGTTGTCCTGTATATTGCGCTGGTATGTTGCGCTGACTGACAATAATGAAGCATAGGTCAGGATAGGTCGGATAATCTGACAGTAGAGCCACATCATTATTTTTGGCTGTAGCCCCCATGTAGGGCCAACTGCTCTACGGCATTGTGCTAGAGCAGCAGTTGCCTTCTTGATTCGACTTGAATGGTGATTTTTCCAAGACAGCTTGTTGTCCAGGATGACACCAAGATACTTAGCTTCCTTTGATAGGCTAAGCTGGATATTGTGGAGAAAAATTGGTCTTAAAGACCATTTTCTCCTTCTTGTGAACATTACCACCACTGTCTTTGCCGGGGCAAAGCGAAGGCTGGTTGTTTATTGCCCATTTCTCCAGACGATTAAGGGTTGATTGGGCAATCGTCCCAATCGTTGATGGGTCTGTGCCAGATATAATGACGCTCAAGTCATCAGCATATGCTTGCACAAGTGCAGCCTCTTGGCTAGTGAATTGGCGTAGTAGAGTGTCCACCAGGAGGTTCCATAACAAGGGGGATAGGATTCCCCCTTGTGGACAACCTTTTTTGACCTGTTTTTTCTCTGTACAGCCATGCAGTTCTGCTGTGGCTGTTCGGTGTTTAAGCATGTAACTTATCCACCGGATAACTGTTTCATTAACATGATACTTTCGCAAAGGAACTATCATGGAATCAAAAGTGGCATTAGAGAAGGCTCCTTCAATATCCAGAAATACTCCAAGTGCATATTGGTTATGGAAGACCGCCTTCTCCAGTTTGATGATCATATTGTGGAGGGCATCTTCGGTAGAAAATCCCGCTCTATATGCATATTGGTTGTGGTGTAGGGGGGATTGTCCAAGGTAGGTCCCTCCTGCAGATACCAAAGTATGAGTCTCTCGAAGCCCTACATCACGAATGACATGAGACTCAGGGGTCGATAGGCCTTTGCCATTGAGTAGTCTTCCTTCCCTGGTTTAGGTGGGAAAACCACTCTCGCGACCAGCCATCTTTGTGGGATAAAACCCAACAGGAGAGATGCTTTAAAGATCTGGATAAGAAGGGGGCACAGGATTTCCAATCCTTTTTGAATAAGTATTGGATAGATTCCATCAGGCCCTGGGCTTTTAAAAGGCTTAAATGATGTAGCCTATAAGCAGCCTTAATTTATTCAGCTGTGATGATGTTGTTGACTAGCACTTCATCGCTAGCTTGAATTGAGGACCATTGTTTAACGTGGTTAGTAGATGATCCTTGATTATTTACGTTCTCTGGGAAGTGTGCGTCCAGTAGAACGTGTAAGGTTTGAGATGGAGTGCTGGTGAAATCACCATTTGATTTCCGTAGAGATCCAATCTGAAGAGAGCGATGCTTCTTGAGAATTCGATGAAGCCGTGCCATTGCTGGCAAGGTGTTCACCTCCTCACACAGTTTGCGCCAAGAAGCCCGTTTTCTGGAGCGAATGGCGTTTTTGTAAGCTCGGGTGCTTGCCTTGGACTCATCCCATGCGGCAGGAGTCTTAAGCTTAAGAGCTTTCCGGTGGGAGCGTCTCGCACAGCGACGAAGAAGTGTGAGTTCTGCGCACCACCAGGAAGGAGTGTCATTTGATGTTCTTTTGATCAGGCGACACGATTTCTCATATGATAAGGTAATGGCTGTTTCGACAGCTTTCGCCAGCATGTCGACCTCCTTAGCAGTTTTAGGAGGTGCAGCTGGAATTGCCTCACACAGGAGAGTAAGTTCTTGCAAGTAGAGCATCCAGTCAGTTTTGCGAACATTCCTGTGATGCGATGGAGTGGTCTTACAAAGGTTGTTCACCCTGAAAGTTATTAATTGGTGGTCGGACAAAGAAGCTTCTTTGCTGACCTTCCAGTCAGACACCTTTGAAAGCAGATTGGCAGAGCACAGAGTGAGATCGAGAACCTCAGCTCTGTTTCTGGTGACAAAGGTCGGAGAGTTGCCAGTATTGCATACTGACAGCCTTGTGCTCATTAACTACTCCATAAGGGCATGCCCCCGACTATTGCAGTCAGTGCTTCCCCAGTAGTAATGGTGAGCGTTTGCATCTGTCCCAATGAGCAGACGAAGGTTTGATTGTTCACAATGGGTGACAAGTTCTCGCATCTTGTGCGGTGGTGGTTCCGTGGGGTCATCACCAGCCATGTAAACAGAACAGAAAACAACAGGGTTTTTGCTGTTAGTGTTGTCTGCAATTGCAATTGTGCAGGTGTCTCTATCCATGAATTGGAGTAGAGGCCACGCCACCAGATTCTTTGCAGACAGGATACAAGCACGTGGCTTGCTTGAATTAGGATCAGAAAAGCAGCAAGCATTCTGAGGAACAAAGGCCACTTTTCCTCGCTTACAGTATGGTTCCTGTATAAGGGCAAGTGGTGTTTGCCCCATTGTTTGGAACCGACCCATTAATTGTTGGGCGGCTGCTATACAATGGTGCAAGTTGATCTGGCAAAGAACAAGGTCCTTGCTAGTAGTGACATTGCGTTATCACTGAACTATTATTACCGCAGCTGTCGAATAATCTTGTCTATATAAGTTTATTTCACTTTGGCTACTGACGGAAGGCTCCTAACGCATTAAGAAACATCTTATATGTGACGATACTGAGAGTTTTATCTGGAATCTATATCGTTGAAACATCTAACGATTTCCAGGACGTTTACGTAGAAAACCTTAATTAATTAGCGCACCTTTGAGAGTCGAGATAGCGCGTAGGGAATCGCAGATCGCATCAGGTGTTGTAACCGGCTTACCTGGGTGCCTGCAAGAAACAATCTACTACAATATGCAAGCGGCCTGCAACGGCTCCCAACAAACGCGACCAGTACATACTTCGAAGTTTAAAAATTGTTCTTATTACTGAAGCCTATCTTGGGTTTGAAACCGGGCCCAGTAAAAGTTACATAACCAACAGTGTATTCTTTACTTGGATCAAGCAAATAGGATAAGATAAATAAAGGTCATGACACTGGCAATAGTCAGAACACCTCGCGTCTACCGTTGGGGGACCGGAGTTATTGTGGTGTTTTATGCATGATTCACACGTTCCTTTAAGTTGTTAAAACCAGTTTATCTGCTGTGGTTATGAAATGTCCACCAAGTAGTTTGCCCAAAGACACAACCGACTAGCTAGCGGACAACATGGTCTTTTCGCCAAAACCGAAAAGGTAGGATAAGATATTTATCTTTATCCCCATGAATGGGAAAACCAAGGGGGTTAACACACGGGCAATCGTCAGATCATCTCGCGCCCATCGTCGGGTTACCGGAGCTATTGCAGAATGTTGCATATGGTTGGGACGTTTCTTTAATTTGGTAGAACCTATTAATCCGCTGGGTTCAGGCAATGTCCGTAAAGTGCCTTGCCCAAGGACACAACCGACTAGCTAGCAACCAGTTTCGCACCTGCAACCATTCGATTGAAAGGCGACGCACTTAACCGTTAGACCAACGGGCCGGACAAATTATGACAGGAGCGGGATTCGAACCCGCGCCTCCAGGGGAGACTGCGAGTTGCGTTCTATGTCATAAACGTTGGACCTACACGCTTTTGGGTACATAAAAACCACAGCATCACTCAGACTGCTATGGAAAGTAATTCTAACCCTGTCCCAATCACTAATCTCAACCCCAACCCTAACATTAACAACATAATCTTTATTTTAGTGAGAGGAGTTTTCTCCAAAGCTTTTGTAATTACGAATAATAGCAAGAGATCCAATCGCTCAAAGCGATCCTACAGTATTTATAGATCCCGCACGCTTTTTGCATTGTTCTTAATTTAGCTTTTCAACACGCGTTTTATAACTGCGTTTGTGCCCAATTCTACACCTGCTTTCAAAACCAAGTCAATATCTTTGGAGAAGTTTTATTATCCACGAAACGCTGTACATTTCAGCTACTTCGGTGGATGATTCCGGTTTAATCCTCGTCCTCTTCGTCAGCATTGCCTCCTTTCTTCGCGTTCTTGCGCTTGACACGACCTGCAGAGAGGCGGGGGGGAGATGGGGTTTATACGGAGCACTCGTCATATTAAGCACGGGCTAACAGCAGAAGGCAAAGCTACACAAAAAAGTATTTTGGTGGATTTCCATCGATTTGTCCATTATGGTACATAACAAATAATTGTTTTAACTGAAATAGAAAATATACTTATTTTTGATCAGTTTCTTAATCCATTGATGACAGAATAAGTAAAAACCTTGTTTATTTTATTGGATAACAAATGGAATAAATGGGAAAAACTGGAGGTAAAAAAATAAATGTTGGGAACCAAAAAGAAATATTTGTTTCTTATTTCAGAGATAAAAAATGAAGGATGTTAACAAAATGGCAGGAAAAGAAAAATACAAAAACACAACTAAAACAACAAAATATGCTTGCAACTTGAATAAATACAAACAGAACTTTTTTAAAAATACGGGCCTTCTAAGGCCGTAATTTCTAGTCCTGGTTCTACCGTGGATCTACCCATAGTATGTGGGTTTTAAAACATGATCCACATATACAGGCTACAGCATAACAGGTCGTTTAACTCACCTGGCCTTCCACCGCCGTATGGTGAACGTAGAGAGAAATCGATGTGTTTCTGCGAGTCGAGTCGGACAATAAAGGAAGGAATATTCACAACTTGTTTGCGAACTCTGCGAACAAAACAACATTTGTTGGAACTTTTTACTTCACTAGTTTATTGTTGGGAAATTTACTCTATATTTTTTTAGTAGTTTTAAAACTTTCATACAAAAATGTTTAAAAAAATATGCCCACCAATATCACTATATATGAACACTTATAATAAATGATTGTGGCTCGCAGTATTTTGTTCTGCTACTAATACTACTTTATTTACTATCTAATTTTTCTCCAAAATTACCGAACTTAAATATTTTATCCCAGAGCACAAGAGGTTAGCATTAATACTAATATATTATGTTTTAAAATTACTATTTACGAAACAATGGATAAAATATATCTGGACACCTCACCTAATATTGGCGTTGTCTGATAAGCACTCTGGCGTGATGAATGGACTTCGCGAGTCCAAGTTTGAAGACTTGGGTTTGGAGACGGCGCTCCAAGAAGTCCTCCACTTTCAAACCGAGCACATAATCGAGCTTCATCTTGGTCTCATCAAGCACTCCGATGCGAACCAATCGACGCAGTAAAGCGTTACCTGGGGGAGTGTTAGTGTAATGTGCAATTCTGGATTTTACAAAATAAAAGACAATGGTGGAACTTTCCCAATTCTGGACTTTGGGAAAGCATTGCCTGTATTATTATGGGATGTACTGAATTTGGTAAAACGAACTATCGTTTTAATACAGGCAATCATTGTTATGCGTTATGGAGAAGTATATATCGGTAGATAAGCATTAGGGATTCGTGGACAATATGTAATTGCAAATTGTACCCCTTTGGCCTGAAATATTTAAAGAATTCAGTAAGTATGGTTTGATGGATTTGTTTGGCATTAAATTTTATAGGGTTACAGCGTGGTTTAGAGAATGGCATGATTACAAGACTGACATTTGTTTAAATTTATACCAGGAACGTTGCAAGTGTTGTTTCAGGTAGGAAGCACTAGGTCATTTTCCAGACGCCAATACAGAGGGAAAACTAAATGGAGGGAAAGTGGGAAACTAAAATGAAGATTATGACATTAGAGTTATGAGTTGGAGTTAAGTTTAGTTCTGGGGTTGAGATTAGTGTTTAGGAAAGGGTTAAAATTAATTTCCATAGTTTTGGTGAGCAGTTTCCCTCCTTCCCACTTTCCCTTCCTTTAGTGTTGCCCCAATGCAAGGGTTTTCCAGCGTTAACCATAGGATAGTTTACAGATTTACCTGTACCTCAGTAAGTGTCATTTATGTGGTGTCAACTAATACACTGAGTGACCACAACGATACTTTGAATGCGGTGTCAGCGTTTGTGCTGATTGACCGTAAGAAAAATTGAAATAACTTTACCCTCAAATAGACGTCGGGTGTTCTTCTCATCCAGGGTCAAAAGGTCACGAGCGGCCTTTCGGATCTTGGCGAGAGTGTATTTTACTCTCCAAACCTGGTTGATTGATGGAATAAAATCAGAGGGTTCAAGGAATATTAAACCAGTTAGGTCAAGATTATTTTAACCTTCAAGGAAAAGGTATCACAGCTGCTCTAGAATATTATAACTTCAACAGTAAACCATTGGTGTGCAATACAGTAAAAAATGTTAACAAGGAAAAGGAAATTGCACGTAAGAGTATAACTGATTTGAGCATATCGCATAAGTTAAATCTGATGCAATTTTTACTTTAAAAAAGTTTTGTCAATTTGCACTAATGGTGGGCCAACATTTTTTGTCAAGTCTACTTTCAAAATATTTATTGTCAAATTCCTCCATATCAACCAAACCTCAAATTTTTGTTTTACATTAAACCAATTAAAAAAATAATTACCTCGCGCTTATTACGGAGACCATATTCTCCAATGAGCTTTAATTCTTGGTCCAATCGAGCCTTCTCGAAAGGTCGACGTGGGGTCACATAGGTTTTACGATAAACCAAACTCCTGGCGTGCGGCATGGTGCTATGAGCAGGAAGTTATTATTATTAGGCATATTTGGAAAGTTACTTTTAGTTTGTACTGTACTTAATGTGGTTTGACTAGTTGATCTTTGGATCTTTCACTGCATTAAGTGCAAATGTATGGTATGAATATTTCATTACTGCATTTGATCAGATTTAATTATTTGTTGGTTTCCATAGTTTGTTAATTAATTATCGCCGAATGTATGTTATTATTTTAAAAAAATGAATTGAAATCGTAATAATGTTTATTCCTACCAAGAAATTAAATTAGTATCACTTAAAATAAAACATTACAGGGAACGAAGGGCAAAAGACGTAACGACAAAATTTATGACAGTATTTCACTAAAAATACAACCACACGCTAATTACCAGAGCTTAAAAGTGTTTTATTAAACAAAAACACAACTTAAAATTGTAAAAATAACGTAAAATTTAAATCAAAATGTAATTTACCTGCTTTAGACAGAGAAGTCTTGCGAAAAGAAAGATTAACCTCGATGCCAGAAACACGTTGTCGCAATTGAACATAGAAATCAAATATCCGGTAAGTTGTTAGCTCCCTGTTGACTTGGAAAACTCGATAATTCTAGTTGTCTCATTGGTCTAATTAAAAAATGAATATAATTCTAATGTAATTTGGCAAAAATGTGTAGCATGTGTAGCAATAAATTTAATTGTAATCTAATTTGAAAAAGCTTAACAAATTTTAGTCTAAATCAGGTTTCCTTAACGAATAGTCGTGTGACTGAAGAGTTAAAGCGAGCGATTGATTTACTTACTGATATCTGATTAAAACGGTTTTTATAAAAATGATCATCATGGATTTAAAAATCCTGGTAAAAAAATACGTAAATTATCAAATCTAGTAAACGTGTATTAGAAGAAAAAGCAAATCGCTTCACTTAAACGAATAGGATAGGATGCGATATAGGATAGGATAGGATGCGATGTAGGATAGGATAGGATGCGATATAGGATAGGATAGGATAGGATATTTATGTTTATCCCCGTGAATGGGAAAACCAAGGGGGTTAACACTCGAGCAATCGTCAGATCACCTCGCGCCCCCTACCGGAGCTATTGTAGGCCTAGTGTGTTGTGTAATATTCACACCGACTAGCTAGCGACCAGATTCGAACCTTAACCTTTCGGTTGAAAGGCGTCGCACTAAACCACCAGACTAAGGGATTGGACGTTTCACCTTTTATTAATGTAGCAAAGAGTCCGCATGTTGGCAAAAATCACGTCAACAATTAAACCCTGAATAACATACGACATTTTTCTAGCTCCACATTTTCACCAATGAGTGTAAAGATTTTTTTAGCATGCTTGCTCTATTTGGCAAGTGAGTCGCTGGTCTACAAGCAGCCGAAAGTTTGTGGGATCGAAACCAGCCGCGACTATATAAAACAGTGGTGTTCCTCGGCATATGGATCGTCGAAAACCCAGGGAACAGTTAGGTTGTGGTAAAACTAAAGGAACAACGTCTTAAACATATATGACATACTGCAATGAGATATTCACCAATTGCCCCTGTAAAAACTATTGCGCCGACATTTTGTAATCTCTAGAGCTGCCTTGTAGTTTAAAGTGTGTTCGTGTTTTTTATTTTAACTGTAAGCTTTATGTCTGTACTTGCAGAAGCGAACGGGTTCTCTGGTTACCTAATCACCCTGTGAAGACCACAAGGTGTATAACGTTTGTTTCTGCATGCAAAAACGTAGTGAAATCCCTTTGGAATTAAAAGCAGGTAGCCTATTATCCTACAACAAATCTATGGAGCAAAAAAATCGTCAAAATGAGGGGGTGCTGAAAGTTGACATGATTTTGTATTAAAAAGTAATTGTACAAAACATAAAAAATAAACAAGCACGACGAGTAGGTACACCTAAAACGTTAAACATCTTTCAATTGCAACGAATAGTTAGAAATATGATTAAAAAGATAGAAACAAAAAGCAACAGATTTAAATAGCGGGTGTTAGTACGGTTGTCTTTTTTACGCAACAGTTACGAATCGCTGAGCAAATTTTCTTGATGAGTTTTTTATATTCGTGACGCATTCCTTTGTGCATAATGACGTAAATAACAGGGTTGACGCAACTGTTGAACCAAGTTACGTTGGATGCCGCCATATATGGTCTTGGATCACTGCAAAGTTAACGTAAAATTACAGTGTGTCTATTAAATTTCTGTGGTTCTATAGGATAGGATAGGATATTCATCTTTATCGCCCGTGAATGGGAAAACCAAGGGGGTTATCA
>CH002554.1:348719-361512 GCA_000149265.1 Ciona savignyi | reverse complement strand
GGAACGTGTCTATCATATACAACACACTGCAATAGCTCCGGTAACCCGACGATGGGCGCGAGGTGATCTGACGATTGCCCGTGTGATAACCCCTGGGGTTTTCCCATTCACGGGGATAAACATGAATATCCTATCCTAAATGTATCAACGACTGTAGCAATGTCTACATCGTATTTAACACAGTGTAATAGTTCCGATAACCCGGTTGTGGGCATGATATTAAGACGGTATGCCGCAACCTTTGTTTTAAACCATTTTCCTTATTTAATCCAATATATTATTTGTAAATTATTTTGTGCGTAAAAGTTTCATAAGTTTCCCACAGCGTTTATAGCAAGGTAGAGAGAGATAATATGTGACAAAACATGACACAACCACTATATCATATCATAATTTGTGGTAGATAGTTTTACCTGTATTTTAAAAAGCTCACAATGAGGCTTGGAAGGAAAAGCAGGTTGAAGGTGACGCATATTATTATGCTCAGATACACCAGATGTTTCTCCTGAAGGTGGCGCTCTTGCTGACTTGGCGAACGAGTACGAAATGGCTGAAATGTTAAATCGAATCATAATCGTGTTTTGCTGTTGACAATTACAACCAGATTTAACAGTTTTTAATATTCATTTTTTATCGATGTTTATATCCATTTGTGCACCAATTCTAAAAAAAGAGCGTATTTACCAGACGTATTAAATATATGTAAATATATCCGAATATATCACAGTTAAAAAAAACAATAATACAAATTTTAAAAAACGGAGCTAATTTTACGGTACTTGTTGCTATTCTTTTATAATATTGTGTAACTAATATATGGATGCGCGACCGTCAACTTGCAGGTCCTGTAGTGCTAATTAAAAAAAGTTAAAAACGCTGAAATTTAAAAACGAAATTATTTTAAAACTCCCAAAATGGTTAAAGAACCATAGCAATATTAATAATTCGGTCACATATAATCACATGAAGTTAATTGATTCTGCAGCTATACTAATTTAGAACAGTAATTCTTAAATATATATTATTTCCGGGCAAGTTTATTTTGATGTCGGCAAAACGATCGCGTACTATTAAAACGTTTTTTACAAGGAAGTTAACACACAGCCAATCGTCAGATCACCTTTTTTAAATTTAGTTAATATTATTAGCGCACTGAGCCAGTTAAAACAACAACGAACTACGTAAAGTTTTTTTAATTTGTTTAAAGCGAAAACACTTAATGGAAATTTTGATATCGCATATCAAAAGCCTTGGAAAAGGTGGTTGTGTTAATCATGCGTTTGCTTCAGACTTTATATTACGGACCACATGAAAACGCTTCACGGGCGACCAAGAAAAACATTCGTGGTCGGAGAATTTATAGCTTTAAAACGAAAAAAATATGTGTGGCTTGTGGGTTTGACAGTAAAATTCATAATTGTGAGGTCTATGTAGAATGTATTGAAAGATATTTTAATTTTAAATGAAAATTTATTTTCACCACATTTTGTTTGGAGAAAATGACTTTTATTATATTTAAAATAAAAGTCGACTTGTTAAAACAGTAGTTAATGAGAATTTTTTGTTTTTTGACTCTTGTTTTTTAAAAATGAGTCAAAATAAGCTGTTTTTTTTCAATTGACCGGAAAACGAGACCGTCGAAAACAGATGGAGAAATGACAATTACACTGATAGATTGGTGTGGTACGATAGGAGAAACATGTTTTTTAATTAAAATGGGAGTATATTTGCGGGGTAATTTTCATCAGGGCTTATATTGATGTGGATTATTTAATCAACATTGTTTAGGTTGGGTTTTAATATTTTGAAACGCTTTAGTCAATAAAGGCGTTTGTGACGTATTAAAATCGGCAAATACCGGCGCCGGAAAAGAAAAAGAACGAATTTGAGTTTAATTCATAAGTAAACAGCACGCAAATTCATAGATTTACCTAATTAATGCGGGTGTCCGTTTAAACAAGCGTTCAAAGCTACCGACGGGCTTGAGTTATTGTGCTGGTTCGTATGTAATTGATCCTAATAAGAAATGATGAATGGTGGGGCTTACCTGTCGAGGGCTGTCGGCTTTCCACACAAATGTCGAGATTCTGCTTAAAACACTTGCGCTACGGGTGACCCTTCGACTACGGAAAGCGACATTTAGGACAGGATTTTCATGTTTGTTCCGTGAATGGAAAAACAACCGTCAGATCACCTCGCGCCTACGGTCAGGTTACCGGAGCTATTGCAGTGTGTTGTGTATGATTCACACATCCCTTAAATTTAGTAGAACCCATTAATCCGTTGGTTTCCGGCAATGTCTGCGAATTGCCCAAGAACACAACGACCAGTTTTAAACCTACCACCCTTCGGTTAAAAGGCGACCACCAGACTAATCTGATTTACCGATTTTCAACACAAAAAATAAACTTTGAGCGCGTTGTTACAGAGTATATGCCACGGAATTGTAGATATCCAAATACTGGGACCGATTAAAAAAAATTAAATAAACAAAAAAAAATTATGAATAAATAATGTAAAAGCTAGAAATGTATATTGTAATTATAAAATCACATTGGAACGTCCTACATTAGTTCACACAGTATGGAGTATATAAGCTCAAAATTAAATAAAACAGTCAGGCCTGGATAAGTATGTAAACATGCAAATATCCGGTTGTTAAAAATACGGGAAACTTAACATTGCTTCAACAGCACCGCTTAGTACTAATCTATGATTTATATTTGTTTACGTTTGGGTTGGGTTGATCTCGTTTTGATGTTGTCCACTTTCGTGGTTGCTTTGTTGGAGGGAAATGTTGGTTTCCGAGCTCTGTCGGCTGTCCCTTGTCAGCATCTTCAGCTGCAAAGCAAAACTCAATTACATATTGGTCGAACAGAAAGATTTATTTATTTTGAAAATATATCAAATATCAACTAATTGAAAAGTATAATATTTATAATTTAGATTGTAGATAAATAGCAAAATTTCGTTTAATTAATTTATAAATATTTTTATTTGTAATTGTAACATTAACTTTAATTCGGGATTGTGTAGTAAATATAAACTCAAGAATAATATTTCGTAAAAATTAGGGTGTAAAAATTAAGAAAATTCCTTTAAATTAATTTATACATTTCACTGTGCTTTTTGAATTCGCAATAAGTAATTATTGTGAGTTGTGACCGTTTTTTTACAATAAGAACCCATTAATCCGCTGAGTTCAGGAAATATCCGTTAAGTGCCTTGCCCATGGATACAACTGACTAGCTAGTGAACATTTTCGAGCCTGCAACCTTTTGGTTGAAAGGCGTCGCACTTAACCGACAGACTAACCGGTGGGAATTGGTGCCAAATAGTATACAGATCTTTTGAACCACATACAAATGGTAAGCATTTTCAATAAAACCAATATAAATCATCGCAAATAATTCGTGATTTACCCTGTACTCGTTATAACCAGGATTTCTAGAAGCTTCGAATCTTTTGTTGCTCTTTTTGACGTAATATACCATCACTGTGTAGCTGATCACCATAATAATGGTTGGGACGAACTGGAACATTGCTCGAGTTGCCTGGAAGAAGGGAAACAATCAAATAATATGGAGCCCAATTCCACTAACTTATATGCACTTCCCATGAATCGAACCCGAGATACAAGAACAGGAGTCTTGTGTGTTATTGTACAACGTTAGTAACCTCTGTCTGTCTATGTGTAATAGCCTAAGTAAAAAGTTAACAATCTAATTTGCACGGTCGATATTGTATGTGATATTGTATTGTACAACGCCGTCAGTTTTCGTTGCCCATACCCAACATTTTAATTTGCACGGTCGAAGCCGCTGCTCTTCGCAGGTCGTGAGAGAGATAACTAATTATCAGAGACGCGTTTTCCGTATAGCGGTCTTACTGTATCAATGATTTTGAACATTAGATATATAACACTTGCGTTTAAACAAACGTGTAAATGATACCCCATATAGGCCTGAATTAGTCTCCTCACCACAGCAGTATTACCGCGTTTGTAACTGCTAAATGGTTCGCCACAATTGGGCAACCCATTATTTTTTATCTGGCCAAATTTCGAACCCGTGATAGGGTATATAGAATATTTTTTTTTATCGGAGCGAGTTTTAAACTCAGGGTGGGCTGGACCCGATTTAGATTTTGTAAACAGAAATACTGTAGATGTTGATCTGTGGCAACGACCATTTGGCTACCCAATTCGGCGGTACAACCGCTTAGGGTTGTGCCTTTTAATATTAAAATATGGAAAATCTATACTTATAACTTGCTTGCTAAAGTTGCAGCTGGTATGTTAGGATGTCTACTCGATCGGTTAGCTCATTCGTCAGTCGAAATATAGTGACATCTAAACCGCCACTAGTCCAGTCGATACATAAACTGGTTAAATGGGTTCAAAAATACCCTAGAAATATCTCTTCGCATTCAATACACTGCAATAGCTCCACGAACAGTGCTGTAGATCCGGCGATTGCGTGTAATATCGCCCACCCACCACAAGGGCAATAAATCTCCCTTAAAACCGGTTACCGGAACGTGAGATAACGTAGCTCATTACACAGTTGAATAATGGACAGCGGTTCAACATGGGTAATGTGGTGTACCATTATCTCGCAGTAATTAACCACAAAACTCTGGTTAAGACTTTTGAATTTACGCGCAGCCTTGAAATGTGTTCATTGAAAAATAATGTGTTGATTATTTTGTGTACATCAAAAATGGTTGCCGGCGTTCGACCTTCCGGTCGATAAAAGTTTACACATGTATATATTATGGTCGGATCCACATGGCGTTTATGATAGCTCGAAATGTTTATTCAAAAGTTGTAAATCGATTAGTAGAGAGTGAGAATAGTTATATTCCTCCAAAATATAATTTTGCGTTTTACTAATATTATTTTTGATTCCACGATGAAAACACGAAGCAGGACCGTTGATAAATAATTGGAAAATGCGAGACGGCAAAACGACAGTTGTTAAAACTAAAATCCAATGAAATATTTATACTTACGGTATATTTAGACGTGGCCGCCAAACGTACGTAAAATAATAAATAACTGAAAAAATAAATACTTATAACATGTACAAAACGTAAAAAATAAGTGGAAAAATAAAAGTATATAATTATATTACAATGTTTTATCTTGGCGCGTGCGCTGATTACTTGATGATGGCCTAGTAATCAACTCTTTGACAATAATTACCTGTCACATTTATCGTTATCTCACCCGCCAAAAACCGTTAGACTTTACCGCCCATTTTATTTTATATGACCGTTGCATTACGTTTTAGTGTGGTTGTGTTTTAATGCTGCTTAAAGTGAATACAAGCATTTTATAAATATCGTTAAGAGCTGCTGACTACAGGTTATCGAGAACCCTGTCTAAAAGTGTAACATATAACACGTAAAAATCGTAACAAATAAATAACTGGAAATATCAAAGTTATCACACTACCTTCATATAGCCATCCCAAGCAGCCAGATGTGGTTGACTCAAATTGACGAAAGTACACAAGAACTGTTTCTGGTTCCAACCGGTTATGGGCAGTTGATTGTTATAGTGACGTAACAATGATACGATGAGGTAGGGTAGTAAGAAAGCAGGTGCAAGGATCCAACATATGAATATCACGATTCGGACGTTTTGGTCAGTGAATATTGATGTGTATCTGATGAAACATTATAAAATTTCATAACACATGAAACCAGCACTGACAAATCAGTAAAATACTAAGAATAGGATAGGATATTCATGTTTATCCCCGTGAATGGGAAAAGGCGTTAATATACGGGCAATCGCCAGATCACCTTGCGCCCACCGTCGGGTTACCATGCTATTGCAGCGTGTTGTGTATGATTTACACGTTCCTTCAACTTGGTACAACTCATTAGCAATATTTGTTAAAAGTGCCTTCCCCAGGGACACAACCGACTAGCTAGCGACCAGTTTCGAACCTACAACCCTTCGGTTTAAAAGACGACGCACTGCCCACCACGCTTATCGGCCGGACTAAGCAAATTTAAAAAAATGGATATATATCGGTTGTCAGTGCACTTTCTGTTGTTTTTGCTTATATATTTTGCGCGGGTAAATACCCCTATGGTCATAATGTAATAAATTGAAAGATCTTGGTAGATACAAAAGGAACCATATTGTTGTTTGTCCATACTATAAAAAAGTACAAGTTTAAATATCATGAATATCAACCGTATTTGTAATACGGTGTTTTGCTTAAAATAGCTATTTGACTAAACTGAAATGGTTAGGTCATTGGAAATATGGGCCACTATTCCAAAATACAGTGTCATTTTTTTACTTGAGATATATCTATTTATATTTATCTAAAAAATATGTTGTTGCAGTTTATTGTTCATTTTACTGTTGATTAAGCGGTTTAAAAAGTTAAAAAGGTTACTATGACGTCACAACTGGGTTTACCTGCTGGGCAAAACAACTCCAATAAGTCGATTGAGGGTGATGGCAATAAGACACACAACCGACGTGTAACCACAGGAAAAGTAAAAGAAAGCTTGTAAGATACAAGTTGTCGTTCCAAGAGGCCTGGAAAATATAGATTGGTTGTGTCATTTGTATCTTGGCGTTATTTAGTCCGAACGGTTTACTCTGGTGGTTTGGAGCGACGCCTTTTAACCGGAAGGTTGCAGGTTTGAAACTGTTCGCTAGCTACTCGGTTGTGTCCTTGGGCAAAGCACTTAACGGACATTGCCTAAACCTTGCAGATTATAATGGGTTTTATCAAATTAAAAGAACGTTTGTATCATACACAACAAACTGCAATACCTCCGATAACCCGACGCTGGGCAAAAGGTGTTCTAATGATTGCCCATGTGTTTATCCCCTTGATTTTCCCATTTACAGGGATAAACATAAATATCCTATCCAAATTGCATTGGTTATTAATATCGAACAAAGAAACTACTATACAAAACACCTCATTACCACAAGCGCAACGTAGTCTAAACAGCGTTTGGGATTAACCTTCAAATTTATTATATTTTAAATGGATTAAGCGCGAAAGATTTCCTTCATATTATCTTTATGTGCTTTTCTTAATATACAAAATAATGATTCACACAATTGAACAATCACAGACAATTCTCCTAACTGAACAATCCCGTTACTAGCGCACAATAGCAGAAAGTTCGCATAAGCCTCAGCTGCTGGTAAATACACGTTTGGTTAAAAATCTATGGGGCGCCGTTTGTAAAAAAAAAATTTGTAAAACGATTAAGCTAAATCGACAGAAAAGTTGAATTTTTACAAACGTCGCCCCATAAAATTCTTGATTAATAACCTATTTTAAGGCTTAACTAGTAATCGCTAGAAGGCACTTACACAAAAGAATTTTAAGACCGCCGATAGGTATAATCAATGTTAATGGTAATAAGGTAACGGCTGTGTTTATTAAAAAATAAGTTTAAAAAAACTGAAATTCGGAACTGGGCCGTCGACTTAAAAGTGTTAACGTTTGTGTCTGGTTTGACATTAATCTGTTTGCAACGAAACACATCGCTGCACAAACTGTCGGATGATAAAAATAAACGCTAGGAAAATATCGATTTAAACCACATTTTTCGGATTATCGAAATGCTAAATTTAAGATTCACATTCTCTGCGTTTTAAAAAATGCTCTATGCACTTGTTTAGCCTGTTATGACCATGTGAATAATAAGAAGAGTTCATCAAAGCGTAACCATGACATAATAAACTGTTATACGGTTCCAATTGATTTCTGCAATTAATTTATAGGTTCTTTACACAGTGGTAAACCATTTTGCGCTGCTGGTTAACCCTGTAGATTAAATTGGTCGGTCCAAAAAGCTAAGGCGAGCTAGTCTGGCGATTGCACATGTGATAATATCTCCGTCCGTGTTTTCTTATATGCTCAGAAATAAACCAAACAAGTTTCAAATGACTAGTATAAAAATCGTTGAAAATGCAGGGTTCCTTATATAGGTGTTGTGAGGTTAATCCATTGGCGAAAACCAATTTAATAAATCAATTTACCGCTTTTCTTAGCGTTGTATTTATCGATAAACCGACGTTTTTCATCGCTAAAAAGCGTAACGGACCAACAAAATTCAAAGAAATTGATTTTTACGGCTCATCTATCGAATCAAAACAATGCGAAATTGTAACACATTCCGAGTTATAGCAATGTCAGTGATCTATCTACTGCCAATGGATTACCCAAAACCAGAAAACCGCAGTGGTTTTAAAAATATTACCCTAACGGTTAAAATAATAAAAAAAACATACATGTATATCTGCGATTTTGGATGAAATGCATATATCTTAAAAATAGCTCAATTAATTTTTAGTATGGTCTGGCCTTTACATTACTAGTTTCCTTACCAGTCCATTAGAATGTAGCCCATTACGTTAAATGGCATCATGACACTTGCTGTAAGTAGATCAATTATTGCAAGGTTGACTATCAGCATGTTGAAGCTGTTGCGTCTCATGTCCCTGTTTCTACCAACCGCCAATATTGTAAGCAAATTTCCGCTGGTTCCTAGAACGATGTCGATCATTCCAATTGTGATTCCGAGGTATCTGTAACAGCATGGTGCGTGTGTTGATATTCGACGAAAAAAGAATAGGATAGGATGTTTATGTTTATCCCCGTGAATGGGAAAACCAATTTTAACACACAGGCAATTACCTCGCGCCCGTCGTCGGGTTACCAGAGCTATTGCAATGTGTTGTGTATAATAGACACGTTTCTTCAATTTGGTAGAACCCATTAATCCGCTGGGTTCAGGCAATGTCCGTAAAGTGGCTTGCCCAAGGACACAACCGACTAGCTAGCGACCAGTTTCGCACCTACAATCTTTTGACTGAAAGGCGACGCACTTAACCGCCAAACTACACTGTTAAAAAAATTTGTAAATTTACTGGGAAACGGTCAGTACTTTTTTTACATATTGCTCTGTAATATAGTTTTACAGAATTTTCTCGGTAATTACTTTTACAATTGCCTTTTTCCTCGCACTTCCGGGTTCTTGAGAACTGTGGGTAAAATACTTTGACCAATCGGCGAGCGCGATTGTTCATCGTAACGTGTTTAAAGACAGAAATTTTGACAGACGCCATTTTGAATGAAAGTTTTACTAGATTTTGGTTTAAGTTACCTGTATGTTTAGAAAAGTTAGGCTAGACCTAGGTTATTTGTAAGTAAAATTGGTAGACTATACAATAATACGGTAGGTTTACAAAATTTGCTTCTTTTGTTTGTGATTTTGTTTAGTACGGTACACTGTTGCATGCACACATTGTGTCGAAAACTGCCATGCTTTCCAGACTGGACTATTATCGTAGTCTATAGTAGGCGAAATTTATATTATTTATAACACCATGGATAGTTCACAAGATTATGTATGTACAGTGACAACATGCAACAAAGTGTTTTATGATAAAAAAGAGTTATTGCAAATTTGCAACATTTAAAGCAACACATTAGAAGTGGCTTTAAAATAACATGTCCTCTGCCTGGATGTTCAAGGATCTATCATGTCGTATCATCATTTTCTTCTCATTTATCACGATGCCACAGTACCTGTACCGCATTTAATGGTGGTGCTGATAAGACTCAAGCGTCCATTCAATTTCAAAGGCCTACTTGTGATGAAGGAGGTTTGGAACCATTAATTTCTAGTCCTATGAGTCAAGAAGAGTTAGTAAAGAAATATGGACTATTTTATTTTACTTTGCAATATAAATATTTAATTCCCACTTCAATCGTGCAAAAACTTATAGATTATGTACAACTTTATTCAGAAAATTTCAAACATATTTCACAAAATCTCCGAACTGTTCTTTTAGAAAATGAAATAAGTGAAGGTTTGATCAAAAGAATTGTTGACGAGTTATGCTCCAGGGATGTATTTAACAGTTCTCACAACGATGGGCCGTTACGGTCAATATATTCCCGTAACCAGTTTTTTGAAAGTAATTTTCGCTATGTAGCTCCAATATCATTAAATCTGAGTTCTGCTGTTCACCCAGAAAGTTTTGCAGTCAAACACTTCCACTATGTTCCCATTTTAGATTCTTTAAAAAGTTTCTTTACCAACAATGTTGTAAGGGAGAATTTTATTTCCTACCAAAAACAGCCAGGTGTGGATTATTTTGACATTCATGATGGCATGGCATTCAAATCAAACTCTCTGTTTACCTGTGGATCTCGTGTTTTACAAATTATTCTGTTTCAAGACGCATTTGAAATAGTCAACCCACTTGGTTCTGCAAGAGGAATACACAAGCTTTTAGGTGTTTATTACACCTTAGGAAACTTACATCCACATTTGCGATCCAGAAATTAACCCAATGCAGCTGGTGTTGTTATGCAATGAAAAAGATCTAAACATGAGTAATGTCCGTGATGTTTTCTCCCCTCTTGTCAATGATTTAAAAGTTTTGGAAACAACTGGAATTGACTTGGGTTTCGGCCAAAGTGTGCTGGGCACTGTTGCTTGTATTACTGGTGATAACCTAGGGAGTCACTGGATAGGGGGGTTTGCAACAAACTTTAGTAGTGCTGCATACATTTGTAGGTATTGCGTTCAAACAAAAAATGAATTTCTTCAAAGCCCAGTTGGTCCTAAACACCTTCGTGATATCGAGAGTTACAATCGAATTGCAGCAGAAGTTAGCGAAGTAGAACCTGCACAAAAATCACATTCAAGGCATCAAATTCTCTTCAATCTTTAATGATTTGAAGTATTTTCATGTATGTGCGCCAGGGTTACCACCATGTATTGCTCACGATCTTTTTGAAGGCATTATTGCATATGATATGATGTTATTCATTAACTACTTTGTCAAGGAGGGTTGGTTTTCCTTGGAGTATCTTAATTTTAGAGTAAGAGGTTTTAAATACAGTCCACATGATAAGTTATCCAAACCACCAATTTTAAGCAGCTTATCACGGCGGTCATTATCTGGCAATGCAAGCCAAAATTGGTGTTTTTTGAGATTGTTTACATTATTTGTTATGAGCAAAGTTGTTAACTATGACAATGTGATTTGGCAATGTGTTTTAACTTTGCACAAAATCATTGATATATGTACTGCTCCTGCATTTCAACAAAGAACTGTGGTTGATTTAAAGCTGTTGATTGATGACTATATAGAAATTCGTCAGCGTCATTTCAATTCTGTACCACTGCGACCGAAGCACCATTATCTTACACATTATCCATGGCTAATCTTACAGTTTGGGCCATTGGTGCATTTGTCGACTTTACGATTTGAGAGTAAGCACTCTTATTTTAAACAGGTAATACGGAGCACGAAAAATTTCATTAATGTTACTCACACTCTTTCACATCACCACCAGAAGTTACAATCTGCTTTAATAGAGAGTGGACGTTTGTTTGAAACTGCCAACGATGTAGTTACATCAGCTGGAGAATTATTCACAACCAGTATTGTTGCATTGATTCAAAGAAGTAATATTGACATCAAGAAGTGTGTTGCTTTGAGTAAAGCAATTAGCTCGTCTATAACATATCACCGGAAGCAATTTGTTATAATAGCTAAGGTTAATCATTTTAATTTTAGTGTTGGAAAAAATTATTGTCATGTTTCAAGTTGATCAAATTGTTTACTTTATTGTTGAAAATTGTATGGCAACTTGGGTTGCAAACCTTGGTGTATATGCTGTAAAATCATTACCAGTACCTCCAACACAAGCTTACAATAATAATTGTGATAGTAATATGTCACTTGTCAGTTTAACCAAACTTTATTTTAAATTTCAATTGTATGTTTACCATATTGACCATGAATCTTTTTTGGTGCAAACTAGTTACATGTAGGTTAAATCCATAATATGCACCTCTTGTTTTGCACTGGTAGTCGATTGAGTTTGTACAATAGGTGTATAAATGTCTGACATTTATTATTTTTATTTAAAAGTGATTTTATGATGAACCAATGGCTACAACGTCAAGTATCCTTATAATGTGATTGGTAAATATGTGATTTTATAGCTTGAATTAGGGATAATACTGTACACATGTTACCTGTATATACCTATATATTCACTGTTTAATATCCTGACAGACTATTTTATTGTAAGTAAAAATGAGAGAAACAATATTAAAAACTTTACCTGATTTGGATATAGACATATTGGTAAAGTTGGAAAAATGTCTAAAAGAAGATGTGGGTGTTGATGCAGAAGAAGATCTTCACTTAGTTACAGAAGCAGATTTACTGAAGGTCCTTAAGCCAATTCCTGCACGCAAACTTATACGAGCTTGGAATGGTACGTATAAGTAAACGGTATATATTGATACGTTCATCATTTAGCCTACCATTTATATATAAATACATATATAGCCATATAGCTATTTACAATCGAGTATAGTGGTTGTTTTGTGACCCCTAATATAATTGTATGTAATGAATTTGAATCCTCATTCAATACCCGTATTTCCTATTTATTAGGTCAAGATCGCGCAAGGGAACAAAATGATGATCAACTACTTAATCTATCACGTTCATCATCTGGATTTTCTACGGAACCAGTCGAATCGGACCAAAGTAGCATTTCACATGAATCACTAAATTCTCGTGGTTGGGCATACAGATATGTTGTTCCATGGCAGCAGTTTCCCAAAGAAGTGTTAGAAGTGTGTGAAAAAGGTGAGATTCTCTCAAACTCATTGAAGAAGGATATGGTCCGAATTATCTGCACTGAGTTAATTAATAATGTAGGAAAACCTGGAAGAAAAAATTTGGAAACTATTGCATATAGTA
>CH002554.1:328867-343301 GCA_000149265.1 Ciona savignyi | reverse complement strand
ATATCTAAAAACCATTCCAAACCTATGTGAAGTTCAAAAAGCATGAGAGAAACATTCCCATTGCAGCAAAGAGACATAAACAATAAACCACCAATGTCTGTGGCCAATGTAAAAATTGTTTGGCCCTTTCTTCTTCAAGAAGAATGTTTGATTGAGTATTATTCCATTTCAACTGATAAAAGAGATGCTAAATCTGAGTTGATGCATGGCCTTACCTCAAAATCAGCATTGGTTTATAGGTGAGATTGAGAAGTTGTTTATTTATATTTGCTTGTAAAAAGTTTTTTTAGCAACCCGGTAGGTTTGCAATTTAATAAAATAACTACTGTTGTTTTCCGACCTTTGGTAAACAATATTTTGAAAAATATAGTTTAATATGTCTAGGCACATGAAAAAGTCAAACTCTGCAAATGTCAAGAACAAAATAAAAAGCATAAAAGATGAATGTAAAGAGCTGAAATCCCATGATCCAAAATCAGTAAACTTCATTGGACTCTTGTGTGCTTACTTTGGTGAGGATGAAACACAAATTTTGGACTATTTTAAGGTAAGAGATAAAAATCCTTGTTCTTGTAAAATAGGCCTCTCTGTATATTTTAACAGCATCCTATTATCTAGGTATAGAGTTATATACCAAAATTGTGGTTGTAAGTCATCATGCATGATATACAGGCTATATAAGAGATTAAAAATCCTGTGAGATATTGTGTTACGTATGTATCTTACTATCTGTATAGTTTATTTATGTTCCAGTATATTTTCATTGTTAGTGTCTACACTCTACATCTGTCCAATTGATAAGCTTATATGTATTATGCTAATCTACATAATAAATACCGGTACTTTTTCGAAGGAGGATCAGCAGATGTCAGAAATATTGAATGAAATACCACCATCACCATTTTTAATTATTAAAGGTAAAAATAGGTTATTGTATACAATATAAAAAATTAGCGACATGGCACCTGGGAGGGGGTAGGGGTGGATCTGACAGTGGTTTCAAACATACAATCTGACTTATCAAGGCACTGTTTATTAATTTCTGTTTGGGTAACCCCAAGTTCAGACTCTATTCAATACTCAACTAGGTTAAATTTTACCCGTTATTCACTTGTAAATTTTGTCTTATAGGTACGAATGCAACCCTTTCATCTGCACAGAATGTGTATGTGGCTATTGAGAATATAGTCACTGCTCAATTTCGATCAGTATACCGCGCTTTAGCGTACTTTTTCTGCAGTTTCTTTGTGTTCAATATGAAGTACCCAGATAAAGCATGTCTCACCATGGACTTTTTTCAAAGGTATGTTTTTCTAATTAAAATGGTACAAGCAAATATGTGTATCGTGTGATTGTGCTGCTTGGTGAGCTCATCTGATAGCGTGGCAGATCATCAGCTTGTGCTTCTCCACCCCAGTTTAATAATTTATAAAAATCTGTGCAGTGCAGCAGCACAAATTAAGTAACTGGAACACATAAGTAATCGATAACTCTTGTTTTACTAATTTCCCTACTAACTAGAATGTATTTACATATTTATCCATTGTTTTCTAGAATAAGTCTTTTACCAAGCATTAACATTTTAAATAAATGCAGGTATATTGCAAATGTGCAACACATGGAATCCAAGTTTAAACCAAAGAAAAAGAGAAAATACGAAATACATCCTAAAGTGCTGCGGTTGTTAACTGCTATCGGTGTGGACCTGCAGCTACCTACTGACTAAAACCATCGTTTCGCTGGGACACTTGGCTTGTGGATTTCTTTTAAACGTTTTTCGTTTTTTTCTAAATACTGCGTGGCGGATTATACCCTTGTGCTTTTCCACCCTCCAGTAGTTTGCGCATGGTGTTGTTTACACTTGGCTTTAAGATTTTTTTCAAACGTTTTTCGTTTTTTCTCTCGTGGCAAAATAATAAAAGTCAATTAAAGTGAATCAGTAGATTTAGTTTTTACAGGTATCATCTGTATTCATTTAAAAATGTCTGTATTTATTTAACTGAGAAAAGGAGGTAAATAATTACAGGAAGCGCGGTATTTAATTTTTGGTTACTGAAAAATAAAAGTAAAACTTTTACTGAAATTTACTGTAAATATACAACATTTACGGATTTTTGCAGTAAATATTTTTACAGTATGCGCCGTTAGAACTGCTGCCAGCAAATTCCCAGTAAATTTTTTTAACAGTGTAACCGGCCGGACGGAAGGGCATAATATGCGTGTTTTGGATATTTGACAGAAAGCCACCCGTACCTGCACTGTGACAAAACTTCCAGATAGTTTAGAGGTCACGAAATGTGACAATTGGATGTAGAATTACAGACTTTGCACTTTACCACACGAGCAACTGTTAGATTACTTCGTACTCACAGCTATGTTATTGCGGTAATTTCAATGGATAAGGAGATTAGAGTTTAACGTATTAAACCACAGCAATTTTAGGACCAATTTGTTGCTTTTTTTGGGCCTTTACATTACTACAAATTGAAAACTTGGCTCACGCTACTTCGTATACCAAAGCTATAACAAGTGTTCGAATTGGGTCGCCAAGAATATATAGTTTGACCTCAATAAGAATACGATATCGCATATTTAAAACCTCTCTTACTTAATTGTATAGAGGTAGCAGGGAAATTTTTAAACAAAAATAACTAGATTAATAAAGGTTTTTGGTCAATTTATAAATAAATGTAAAATTTCGACAAATCTTAGAAAAAACTCGAAAAAAGATCAACGGAATATTTTTCGCTAATATCGTCGAAAATTGGCAGTTTTGGCGGATTTTCACGTCACTTGGTTGTCGGATTAAGTTTGGAGACTACCGGTGCGAAAATGGCTTAGAAGCAATTGTGGTATTACGTGTTAAACTTATATGTTACAAGACAGCGTTCAATTACATAGTAACGCATATTATGACTGTATTACTGAAAATGCCATGAACTTAGAAATATATCTGCGAAATAAATCTAATAAACACAGGATCTAGTGCAGGTCATACAACATACTGTTAGCTTCGTTGACGCAATGTTTAAGCCCATTGTGACGTAATACAGGTGTATTTGCGCAAAAGCGTATAACTGCAGAGCATTATGTAAATCTATAGGAATAGGGTGTTAGTTTTATTTAATACGTTTCTAAATGTGCCTTGACTGAAAAAGGTTGCTTAGCACTGATCTATAGGGTCGAGTGTACATTATACGGAATTTTTACTTTCAAACAAGTGATTTGTTTGGGGAAACTGTTTTTAATTGACTTACGACTAGTTCTATTTATAGAAGCATTCTCGCCCAAGTCGACCTATCAACCGCGGTGAAACTATAGATGGCGTATAACCAATTAAGACCTCTATGAACGGCCGGATGTGACGAGTGGTACCCTCCATGAGTCATTGTTTTTAAACGAGTGTTTTGCTGAGTAACAATGGTGGTGATTCCCCAAAGTTTGTTTTGTTGAAAGCAGCATGTGCTAGGCTGCGCGCCGGTGTTCTCGTTTAGCTGTAAAGTTTTGTAATCGTGGAGCAGTGCTTTGTAAAATAAAGGTGTTGAATGTGCATCTGCTAGCTGTTTTGTTGGAAAAAAGTTGCCGATGTACGAAGGGGTATGGGCTCAAAATTTTTAAACAAATTTTTGTAGGGTTTTGAGTTTAGGTTGCAGATCCAAGCTTCAATTTTAAATTGTGAAAAAATCTAAGACTTCCTATGTCAGGATTTTGAGTGACAGTCGTTTTTGTGAGGTCAGTTTGCATTGGAGAGATAGGGAAAATAATTAGTTGAACGCCTCCTAAACGAAAAACGGGCTATTTTGAATTTTTTGCCAAAATCTCCAAATTTATAGAAATTTGAGTGTGGATAAATGTTACTAGTCAACTGTTTGTCTAAAATCTTACACTTAATTACTTATGCTAATTAGCAAAGTAATTAATTAGTCATTTTTCCTCATTTTTGGTTATTTTCACTCCGGTAGAGGGTCGCTCGGATATTTTTTCAAGAACCTAACTTCGAATGGCTTTTATAAATACCAGACAATCTTTCGATACAGGTTGTTAATCCGATTTGTGATATAGGACTGAAAAATGTACTCCTCTTGGTATCCACATGTGTACCTTTTTTTCATATTTTTCAATTTTTGGGCAGGTGTGAAGGCCTAGATGTGTTGTTGGACACTTATGCATACAGAAGATATAAAAACTTACCAATCCTAACCATCCTTGATTGTCAAACATTGGCGAAAGAAGTGGAGGCGGACAAAATGTGGTCACACGAGGCTCAAAGGTGACATTGGGTGTGGTTTTTTACTCAAAAACAACTATTTGTACCCTGGTTATGGACTTTAAACCTTTCAAATTACAGTGAAAAAATGTGCTGAAACTTGTGGAACATCAAGCAGTGAATTTTAATGTGTATGAAGAGTTTCAGTCATCACCAGTGACACTGTCGCCAAATGAAATCTACAGAATGACCACCCTTCAGTCGAAGGCCTGTAATAGCCGAAGCAGTCAACAGAAACGGTTAAAATTTGGACCAGAGTCTCACAGAATGACCTCTACTAGTAAGTTCAAACAGTTTAAACCAAACTGGAACGGTCACCGGTTCCAAGATGGCGTATAACCAATTAAGACCTCTATGAACGGCCGGATGTGACGAGTGGTACCCTCCATGAGTCATTGTTTTTAAACGAGTGTTTTGCTGAGTAACAATGGTGGTGATTCCCCAAAGTTTGTTTTGTTGAAAGCAGCATGTGCTAGGCTGCGCGCCGGTGTTCTCGTTTAGCTGTAAAGTTTTGTAATCGTGGAGCAGTGCTTTGTAAAATAAAGGTGTTGAATGTGCATCTGCTAGCTGTTTTGTTGGAAAAAAGTTGCCGATGTACGAAGGGGTATGGGCTCAAAATTTTTAAACAAATTTTTGTAGGGTTTTGAGTTTAGGTTGCAGATCCAAGCTTCAATTTTAAATTGTGAAAAAATCTAAGACTTCCTATGTCAGGATTTTGAGTGACAGTCGTTTTTGTGAGGTCAGTTTGCATTGGAGAGATAGGGAAAATAATTAGTTGAACGCCTCCTAAACGAAAAACGGGCTATTTTGAATTTTTTGCCAAAATCTCCAAATTTTATAGAAATTTATGTGTGGATAAATGTTACTAGTCAACTGTTTGTCTAAAATCTTACACTTAATTACTTATGCTAATTAGCAAAGTAATTAATTAGTCATTTTTCCTCATTTTTGGTCATTTTCACTCCGGTAGAGGGTCGTTGGGATATTTTTTCAAGAACTTAACTTCGAATGGCTTTTATAAATACCAGACAATCTTTCGATACAGGCTGTTAATCCGATTTGTGATATCGGACTGGAAAATGCACTCCTCTTGGTATCCACATGTGTACCTTTTTTTCATATTTTTCAATTTTTGGGCAGGTGTGAAGGCCTAGATGTGTTGTTGGACACCTATGCATACAGAAGATATAAAAACTTACCAATCCTAACCATCCTTGATTGTCAAACATTGGTGAAAGAACTGGAGGCGGACAAAATGTGGTCATACGAGGCTCAAAGGTGACATTGGGTGTGTTTTTTTACTTAAAAACAACAATGTGTACCCTGGTTATGGTCTTTAAACCTTTCAAATTACAGTGAAAAAATGTGCTGAAACTTGTGAAACATCAAGCAGTGAATTTTAATGTGTACGAAGAGTTTCAGTCATCACCAGTGACACTGTCGCCAAATGAAATCTACAGAATGACCACCCTTCAGTCGAAGGCCTGTAATAGCCGAAGCAGTCAACAGAAACGGTTAAAATTTGGACAGGAGTCTCACAGAATGACCTCTACTAGTAAGTTCAAACAGTTTAAACCAAACTGGAACGGTCACCGGTTCCAAGATGGCGTATAACCAATTAAGACCTCTATGAACGGCCGGATGTGACGAGTGGTACCCTCCATGAGTCATTGTTTTTAAACGAGTGTTTTGCTGAGTAACAATGGTGGTGATTCCCCAAAGTTTGTTTTGTTGAAAGCAGCATGTGCTAGGCTGGCGCGCCGGTGTTCTCGTTTAGCTGTAAAGTTTTGTAATCGTGGAGCAGTGCTTTGTAAAATAAAGGTGTTGAATGTGCATCTGCTAGCTGTTTTGTTGGAAAAAAGTTGCCGATGTACGAAGGGGTATGGGCTCAAAATTTTTAAACAAATTTTTGTAGGGTTTTGAGTTTAGGTTGCAGATCCAAGCTTCAATTTTAAATTGTGAAAAAATCTAAGACTTCCTATGTCAGGATTTTGAGTGACAGTCGTTTTTGTGAGGTCAGTTTGCATTGGAGAGATAGGGAAAATAATTAGTTGAACGCCTCCTATATCTGCCGTGTAAGTAGTTCAGTTACGGTCGGTTTGCAGTCAAATTTTTGTGGCTTGGTCTTGGAATGTGTGAGCTCGGAGCGAGATATAACAAATTCCTTTTAACCCTGGCTAGCGTTGAATTTACAGTTTTCCTGTTTACACAATTCGAGAACATGTTGTATCAGTCCGGCACATTAAAGTAGATTGGTATATAGGCGGTAAAAAACTAAAAATATATAAAACTAAAAGTAAAAAAAAAGGGAAAATATATAAAACTAACCAGCCATGCTCGTTATTGAACGGTGATGGGGAATGGTTATCGTGGCTGATTTATATACAAAATGTGACACTAAATGGTGGTGACTTTGCCCCACCCCATCCCTTTACAAACAAATCACTAATAAACCTTAACTGTATTAGCGTTGCGGAGTTTTTTTTTAATTTGAACTATATTTAATTTTCGTAGTTTATTACAACTCGGAAATGCCATTATATTAAAAGATCGCCGTGTGCAGCAGGAGGCCGTGATTTTAAAACTGCTTTGTAGTGGCTTATGATATATCATTTCGGCCTTTAAATATTAACCTTATGTGTGTAAGTAAGTGTTTATATTTAGGTGAAGTACAAGTCAAAGTGTATTTTATTGCTGCCTTCCCTATACATAATCCACCGCACAAAATAAAACTTGTAAATCAAGTATACTTGACCAGCATCTACCAAATCATTTAGTTATAAAAATAAAGGCAAATCGAATGGTTGTAGGTGCGTCGAAAAGTATTCATCTACGTATACGTATAGTCGAAAAGTATTCATCTACGTATACGTATAGTCGAAAAGTATTCATCTACGTATACGTATAGTCGAAAAGTATTCATCTACGTATACGTATAGTCGAAAAGTATTCATCTACGTATACGTATAGTCGAAAAGTATTCATCTACGTATACGTATAGTCGAAAAGTATTCATTTACGTATATGTATAGTCGAAAAGTATTCATCTACGTATATGTATAGTCGAAAAGTATTCATCTACGTATATACGTATAGTCGAAAAGTATTCATCTACGTATATAATATTCAATACGGTAGTTCAAAGGGGAATTTTTTGATCTAAACATATAATTCTATTCAACCGACTTACCGAAACTGCTGTGTCGCATGTGAAAAGTCCGTAGCATTTTCGCTTCCATTCATACCTACAATTATACAAATCCTAACCCTGCTGTGTACAACCTGCTGTGTACAACTTCTTTACAAAACTATGATGTCTGCCATATAATAAAAGTGAAATCCGTATAGTTCAAATTTATTGGGGCACTCAAAAGTAAATATTGGTTCAAAGCCTAAAAAACATGACTCATATATAGGTGACTAAGCATTGTACACGACAAACTATCTGCACTAGATTCGCACATGACGTACGTATACACAATGAATAATGAATACGCGATATGGGTTGGAAGGTGATATATACTATATTGCCGTATAGACATTAACATTTTATGCACTTTGTGAACACAAAAGCGCTAGGAAAATTAAGAAAGAAATTATGAGATTCCTGAAAATAAGTTGTGTTTCTTTACTTTCGGTTTGGATTTACACCCTTTATAGGTTAAAACACCTTTTTAATCCATATATATTTATTTGATAAGTTAGGTTTTTATTTTGTTGATTTACACTTTTTTTATCTACAAGGTTATTACTATAATACTGTGAAAAAGTTACTGATGTTATACGAACCAAGTATACACTTTTCCTGTTCAATAGCCTTGTAATAATATTCTAACCATTAATAGTTGTCCGTAATAATATAACAATACACCATTGTTTTACCCCTAATTCCCTATTAGCGTTAATAATTATTTAAAGTCGCCGTCGTACGACAAATGTCTAAAAGCAGACATGCACTAACTATACATCCGCCTGGGTTTTATTCTGGCACACCGAATGTTATCCACATGTTGAAAGACTAAATAGCGATGTCACAGCTATATTTGTGGGTCGTTTAACGCGACAGTGCTTGTGCCTTATACGACATTGTGTCCAGATTACCTCGTTGTCTCATAACTTATTTTCTCTTGCCTTCGCAAAAGTTTTCAAACTTCCTGAATCGGAACTTCAATTTTGCGAGGTTGCCACGAATGTGTTGTTTTCATGCTGCTACCAGAAATGAGTCGGCTCACAGGAAACGGAATAAATTGACCCAATAAATACCACAGAATGAATACTACCTGTAGTATCAAATGACTCGAAACACCACGTCATCTACGAATGACTCAAATGTACTGTCCATCAAGGCCACAGTCCAAAACGCAAGCACGTAGACAGTAGACACGTAACGCTACGTCAAACAATTTCGCATTTGCAGCATTGTTAATCTGTTACCAGCTTTTTCTACCTTTTTTTTTCTTTTCCACTTTTTAATTATGTATTTTCCATTTCGCAATTAACTCAAAATCTAAGCTTGTCTACACGTATGCATTACACCAATTCTCATAAACTTAAATACATACATCAGCATAACAGCAAAATTCGACTTTGTATTTGCTCTTTGTAAGCTATAGCCCTCATCTGCGACCTTAAAGCCTTTTCCGACTGAGCTGAAAATTTTGATTCGTTACATTGAACGCGAAGAATTTAAAACTTTCATCGAGTTTATTTTATGTCTGGAGGGAAGCAAATTAATTCCGATGCGTCTGACGTGATCCAGTTGACCTGCGAACTACTGATCAACAGGTCAACTACTTATCGATGTAAAACATGTAATTGCTTGTTTTTCGGAAACGCGATCTGTTTTATTTGAAATAAAGGCCATATTTCGTAGAAACTTTATGTTTGATAATAGCTGCCTAAATATAATGCGTAAGAAATATCGTAAAACTTCTATTAGAGCGCCACCTCTATTTGAACGCGACTTTTAAGAAAGAGTTGAAAAATAGAACGCCATGGCGGTAAAATAGATGTTTTACAGTATTTAGACAACGTACTGGCCATATTCTTGTAGCCAGATATCAATACAGTATTTAAAAAATAACAAAATAATGTGGATTAGAGTTCAAATTATTGAGCAATTTCGCAATTTTTAAAATTCAAAAATAAGATTAAAGCTTGCTTGCAAATACAGTAGTATTACCAGTCGCCATAAATAACACATAATATACTGGTTTCTTATTAAGGCATTGTAGCCCATATGGTTCCATTAAGCATTGAAACTTTTTATAAATTAAACTAGATTTTCGTGTCAACATGCAGCATTGTGAATATGTGTATTGTAATGTAGGTTCTTGCAATAATAACCTTAGGCCATATCGTACTGCCATTGTCATAGTTATGCTTGTGAGGTCACATACGTAACTTGATAGTTTTGAATTTTTAGATTATTAATTGCTAGAACATGCGTTTTTAACTGGGGGTATCTGTACCCCTTCGGGGCTACAAAGAACGGGGTAGGAGATGCAATAAATATTAAAAGCATTATATATTTCAAATTTCTTTTAGTATAGGATAACCCCTATTTGGATATGCGATTTGGGGTTACGAAAACGTTTTACAAAATTGTAAGGGGTACGAGAGCCAAAAGGGTTAAGAAACACTGTGCTAGAATGTACAAGATCGCGGTTTTACGATTACAACATAAGAGTGTCCGCCTTTGCACATTTTCTGCAACTAACGAAAAACATACAGCCATTTGCAATAACATATATAAACAGGAAAAGGCATGAGGCAAAAAACTAAAGATGCCTAAGTAACGAGATATTTACATAATAAACTTACGGTTACTAAACGCTCTAAAGTTTAAACAGATTAATTATCTTAACTTAAATCTTATCTTGGCTCAATTAGGCAATAGCCGTATACGTACATACTGTTAGTCTAGGCCACCATCGACTTGATTAGCGTAAGATGCAAACACAACATTACAACCTATGTAATGTATGGAGTAGACTTGACTGATTCACACATAAAACTACATAAAACCGGCCCCAGTGACGAGCCCATCACAGCAGTTTTAAAGCATATAAACGGTCCAAGTAAAAAGCAAGACTGTTTTAAGACAATAACTCATTTATATATAAGCTACTGGTATATATACACAGCTGTTTTTAACTAGCGTATTTAACAAATCAAATAGCAAATATCATAAACCGCATTTTGGTTGTATTTTCTACCACGTGTCGAACGTCGATTTAAACAACAATGGATAGATGCTTAAAACAGATTTCTCGCTAGTAATTTGGGAGCATTCAGGTGTAAAACAAACTATATCCTACGCTTGAAAATGTGGGTTTATTCACCAAGTACAGTAGTTTAAATTATTGACGGCATATTGACTTGAAATTGCTGATTGTCAAAAAATGAGTTTTTTTTTAAAGGCAGTGCTCGCAAAGTCATTAAGATCAATACAAAGAAAAAAATGCGTCTATTTGTGCATTCGCTACTAAGATATTAACGTTTAAAGTTAAACCAATAGTGCGAATAAGCAGTGAAAATATTTTTCCAAAATAACACGAATTCGTTTTTTAGTGTATATGTAGGTATATTGTGCTGGTGTTGTACCATTTTCACTGTAGGTGTGTTAATATTAAATTAACTTAACTAAAGAAGATGCCAAAACGGCCAGAAAAGGTATTTTTCAACCATAACTAACCGTACCTTTAATCAACATGCTGCGACTTATGAAAATTGTTATCCGACGACTAGGCTTTCTTTCCAACCCCTAACAATTGTAAAACTTATATTTTTTTAAATTAAATATTTAAAATTAGGCCTATAGTTGAAATAGATACCAAACATGTACCGCTTAAACGTTTGGTTTTCCTGTTTGTACAATCGCGTTTGAAAACAAGAATGGATTTGCGGTTAGCATGTTTAAACAACTATACCAGTTCGTATTTGACTAGTTACATTTTGTAGTGTGTTCCAAAAACACATATATACAAAGATAAATCAACTATAACTGAACAGAATTATAACTAGATTCTTTATGACTGCATAATGAAACTTTACACGTAACTAAGACTCATATGTAATACGTTAAATCGACTGAATGTGTTTCAGCACTGCTTGCCTATCTAGTAAATGACCGGAAACTAGAGATTGGTCAGTTTCATATACTCAACTAACTTAACCGGCCGTTTGACGCGAGTCCTTGTAGCGGACTAATGTAATCTGCTGGTGGTTAATTCGCTTAAATATTGCCTCACAGGAGAAAAAAAGGTTTTGGAAGCCTATCTTTGCCGCCTGAGAGAGATTACTGCTGTGTTTCACTTGCTACATAAATCCTAAATGCCTGTAACGATACGGCTCACGTGTAAAGCATGGATTTTAAGTGATGCGCTATGACGACAAAATAAAGCATAAATATACTTTTTGTATTTGACACTTGGAAAATAAAAATTTTTTTTAATGATATTTTAAATTTATGCTGACATCAGAATTTAACAAATAACACAATATTAACAGTACTGCACAGTAATGGATGCAGCAAAAGACCAAAGAGTCACCGAGTTAGCTGCACCCTTTTGTGTCCAGGTATAAGTTTTAATAAATGTTCCTTCTTATGTTAATTTACAGTAAACAACTGTAAATGATCCCGACTAAAGAATAGGCGAAATTTGATGTGTAAAGTGTAAACAAGTAAAACGTCAAGTTGCCTACATGCCAAATAACTAAGTGTACCGACGAAACGAAGAGAGTGGTAACACCATAATTGTTATTCAGACGCAGCCTTTTTGCCACAAGTTCTTTCATCGAGAGCTATGAAGAAAGGGTTCTCTTGTTTGGTACCAGTCGATGGCCTTATACAGTATTCAAATGTTTAACTCGTAATAGACCAAGAATTTGTTGACACTATTATGGCGGTATATGTCCTATCAAAAGACGGTTACATTTTTATTAAACTGCAATCTTGTTTAGTCTCTTTTAATTATGTGCTAAAATATACCCAGCGAATTAATGGGTTCTACCAAATTGAAGGAACGTGTTTATCATATACAACACACTACAATAGCTCCGGTAACCCGACGATGGGCGCGAGGTGATCCGACGATTGCCCGTGTGTTAACCCCCTTGGTTTTCCCATTCACGGGGATAAAGATGAATATCCTATCCTATCCTATACAAATACAGTGGAACCGCGCTTACCTAACCACCTATGGGACGGTCGGTTAATACTTAGACCAATGTGAAAGATTTGGGGTAAGTGGATGTTATTTACCTAGGTGTTGGTGGTGGATATGGTTTCCTTAATGGGTGGAATGCATATATTATGAATTTATACTGTTTATTCATATCTGGCAACTTTCGGCTCTTTCATCCTTTTGATGCGGATCTTATTATTTCATTTGCTACTGTAGCGAGTCCTTAGTAAGTTTAATACCCATGTATAAGTGAAACAAACAAAATAATACTTGCGTCTTTATCTCACAGTGTTGTTTCCCTTTTATTTCGAAAATAATATTGGTTTTGCGGCTCCTAGTTATTTTTATTTTGTAGAATATCGGTTAAAATGGCTCTTAAAGTGCAAAAGGTTGCCACCCCTGATATACGGAGATAGTTGTGTAATATTGCTGCAGAAAATTTCTAATTGGCTTCCGTTTGTGAAAAACATCAGCATCAGTTAATTTCATTCTATTTTGTAAAATATTTCGGGTTGAAATACAAAATTTTAAAAACAATACTACGACAAATACGGCATGAGTTATGATGTTGACTGCTAAATGTCATATTCTGTGTCAAAACTACTAAAAGCCTGCGTCAAGCGAATTATACGCGTTTCCTCCGAGTTTTAATTTGTTTATTATGAAGACAAGTCACCGACGCAGCGACTTAAACCTAGCGGGGTTATTTCTCTCTTGTTTTGCAGTGAACTATACCAGTCGGCTACTTTAAGTTTGTGGGATCTTGTCAATTAGTATTCGAAGATTAATGGGAAGACTTGTGTTTTTTAAACTAAATGGCAAAGCATATGGCGACTCAATAATATTGTGGCGTCATTGCACCAGGAGTTCAAAAACATTTGATAATAATTGAGTTCCCTGTGAAAAGACTTCTTTCCAAATCAAAACGTTTTCGTTGTAACGTTTTTCGGTGCCGGTTTGTATCTCTTTTGTACACCAATTGCTATATTTCACTTTGTCTACCTTTGTTAACCAAAGTGCATGTAATAACACAGTGATGATTTCTCAATGTGTTATTGCAACAGTGTCCGATTTGGACATTTTGTTAACTTGCCAAATTAACATAGATTTACTAATCTGGAATACTAAAACGGGGTTTAAGTTGATTTTCTGCATAGCTTAGACCTATTTGCTATATAGCCCACATCCGATTACATGAAGTATTGCGGTAATTCCGCTGAGACCAGACTCAGGTATCTTGGTTGGATAATCATGATTATCCCGTGATAAGTCAACGAGATACGTTAACACAGTTTATCGTCCGATTATCTCCTTGGCCTTTTGGAGCTATTCCAATGTGTTTGTTATAGAGTGGCGACTTATATTAGTTCGTTCCAATAATTTCTAGGGTACAACCAACACCATATATTTTCTATCGTGCGACGGCTACATGTCCATTTTTTTCTTACCCATAACTATATAAGAGTTTTGTTTGCTTTAAAAAATTGAATTTTCATGGACACTGATGAACCGAAGGTGGCAACTGATTCGCTTATAACCCATTATATGCGGACACTATTGTGTACAGTTTGTACAATGTACGGTCATGTGGCGGAATGGTTTACGCGACCGATACACATACCAACTATATAAAAACGGGTTTACTGACGAGCCCATCATGGGTTCGGTTCGAATCTTGGACCAAAATTATAAAAAGAATTGTTTATCTACACAAAGCACATACGTAGCGTTTGGTCTCAAAACAGCGCGTCTGAGGTAAAACTACACGCTTTGGGGTCAAGCATACACTCCCGCCAGACAATCGATTTCGAAAGAAGTGGTTGATTAGCGTCAAACCACTTAATTGTGGGTTTCTCTTCGAATTAGGGTAACCGAATACGTCCTTAAAATTCTTGTTTAAAAAAACTAAATACCAAGAAATCGGCCACTTCACAGACAAACTGCATAATAAACTTTGACCCTTTTCTCTAAAGATAAA
>CH002554.1:318707-328767 GCA_000149265.1 Ciona savignyi | reverse complement strand
CAGTTAGTTTTAAATATGGGGGTTAAAGTTACGGTTAGTTCTGGGGTTGAGATTAGTGTTCATGCTGGGAGATTTTAAATTAGTTTCCGTAATTTTAGTGAGCAGTTTCCCTCCTTCCCTATTTTCTCCTTTCCTATTTCTATCCTCTTATGTCTGTTTTACTGTACAAGATCACGCTTAGAGTCGCCAAAGGATCAATGACATGACTAATCGTATATTCCGCAGTTCGTTGACTTTCAAACAAACACCCTGTGTTGTGAGTATGACGAACTTATCAATCCACACGTGGTAGGTGGAACTCGTGTGAGTTAAATCTCCATGGTACCATCACGTATACATGTTTCGTCACTGAAACTTTGATCGCTCTAATGCACTTGGTGGTTTAGCGACTCATTGCCGAAGTTGGACGAAAATCACGGTCGTGTGGCCAAACGGATAGCGCGACCGATACATATACCGACCAATACAAGAACGGTCGAAGTGACGAGTCCATCATGACTTCAAAACTTGGCTCAGTAAGAAAAATCGTACGGTAGGGTGGCCTAATGGTAAACGCGACCAATACATATACCAACTACCCAAAAAATAACTTTCTAAGGAACGATCACATCATGAGTTCAAGTCCTAACCCGGTAAAAAACGTTGGACTCAAATCGTAAATTTTAAAACTTCTCTGAATTATGTCACGTTTGGATAGGTAACTTGGAAACCAAGTTTCTGCTTGTAGAAACAAAGGGTGGTTATATACCACTTTTTGTAAGATATATTAAGAGGGATAATTTAACTGGGCGACCTGTTTGCTTTATTTAGAAAACATGGATATCTAGTTGGATTGGTAAATCGGGAACTGGTCGTTTATGCTTGTAGAAACATATAGTGTATAGTGTACGGTCGGTCCAAGTTATCTGTCATTTTAGAATGTTATAGTTTTGTTTCGGCAAGCATAAACTGATGGGTTCGTGAGTTAACTAACTTACTTTCAAATTTTAGTTTTAAAGAAGTGTCAGATTCGTGTAAATGAACACCCCATTAGGTAATATTTCCCGGCCCATTATAATTACTACAGGGTCGCTTGGATCGCTTGGCCGGTTATGGTTAGGTTTAGGAATCCAAGCGCTCCAGCGAGCCTGCAGTAATTAGAGGGGCCCATATTTCCTGCTTAAAAACAGATTAAAATTTGTACTGATTACACAATTTTATTTTTGACTGTGCGGTATTTCTTTGAATTATTTGACCACGATTTAGATAAAAGCAGACCATCCTAAATATCGTTGCTATAACCATGTAGTCCAAACCCTTGGAATGTGTGAATCATACACAACACATTGCAATAGCTCCGGTAACCCGACGGTGTGTGCGAGGTGATCTTACGATTGCCTGTGTGTTAACCATCTTGGTTTTCCCATTCACGGGGATAAACATGAATATCCTATCCTATCCTTTTATTGCTTAAAAATGGAATTAAGAAACGTTGGAAAGTCTATCTATTAATCCAGGTTATCTATCTATTAGAATTTTAAACTAATAATTTTAACTCAAATTTACCGTTTTAATTGATTAACATTAACTCAATTGAATAGCGATGTGCAGGATCTATGAATTTAATTTTGCATTTAAACATGATAAATTAATTTTTCTTAGTAATGACATTCGGTAGTGTCATTAAAAATAATAAGCTTGCAAATTTTCCTAGTAAACCTATGTACCTAAGGCTGTACTAATGAGTAATTTTAAAAAGAACGGTTCTTTTATTTAGGATAGGATAGGATAGGACATTCACGTTTATCCGCCAGAATGTGAAGCCCAAGGTGATAATGTGTAACGCCGACTTATTTTGTCTCACTACGGCGTCAGAAAAAAACGTTTTTTAAGATTAAACGCCTACAATGAAGTGTTATATCTAACCTACATTTTTTCGATTACAGCTCATCCAATGTAAACTGTATCCCTAGTAACATAGTAAATAAAACTTTTTAGCGTAGGGAATTCACCGAAATAGTAACCATTTTAATCTGTAATCTCACCATTCCGGTAACATTCTAATTTTAAAACTACCATCATTAGTTAAATGCTTACATTTTAACCTGTAAGCTAGGTTTTAAATTTATAACAAATATGCAAATTTAAGTAAATTTGTTAGCATTTTTGTTTCGTAAATAAAAATATTGTGGAAACAAAAAATAAACTAAATTTAACTAAACTACAAAATATGTTCTGCATTTACCTTATTTGTTATACCTAAAGGTAAGAAAGAAATGATTAATTACTACAGATAGTCAAGTCAATGAAATCACATTTTTACAAAGGACAACAATAGATACAATATAATAATGTATAGTAATGTAGTAAAATGTACAGCAAAGGATGCAGCAAAAGACCGAAAAGTCACCGAGTCAGCTGCACCCTTTCTGTTTAGTTAGATAAAATAAATAAAAAAATAAATACAATGCTGTACAGGCCAAAACCTTTAATAAACGTATTATTTATGGTAAGTTACAGTGAAATAAAATATAAAGTTATAAATAGGTATTATTGCAAAATTGATGGTAAGTGTAACAATTAATACTATTGCATTGCCCATAATTAATACATTTGAATAAGATATTGCTTAAGGAGAAGTTTAAACAAGATAAACGACATGCACTTGTAGTCATTCGGTATTTTACCCCACACCCACGGTCCAAGATTTAGTTGCATATTTTTTCCATTAATTGGGCTAAATTATGCACTTAAACAATAATACACTTTATTTCAAACATTTTAGGACAAGAATTATTTAATAATGTAAATATTTGTGATTGTGTTTTGTAATCTGCAAAATGCTTTTGGATAGTGAGGTAACAGAGAAGAAATTTTCTGTGGAAGAAATCCGGTAAATTGTTTTGATCTCATTTTATTAGTGTTTGTTAAGTTGTAAATTTAGTCCGACTAAATAGTGTGGTGGAATAGTGTTTTTTTACCTACCTGAATGGTTGCAGGTTAGAAAATGTTCTTTATCAAATTCGTTGTATCCTTTGGCAAAGCACTTGAGTGATATTACTTGAAACCAGTGGATCAATGAGTTCTAAAACTAAATGAACGGCTCACTCATAAACAACGACAATACGTTTTAAAAATTAGGGTCCTTTTATTTTGTACAGGTCCGCTAGGTCTGCTATATCCAGCGCTAGGTCCAGTGCCCTGCCCTAAACACTAATCTCAACCCAAGAACTAACCCTAACCATGTTTAAAACTAACTCTAGCCTGTACAAAATAGAGGGACCGCAAAATAACTTACTTCTGGCACCTATACTTGGTTGTCGTTTGACCTATGAAACCAAGGCTTCCTTGCAATTGCATAATTGCCATAAAGGGTTCTAAACAATTTTCCTTAATACTTTTAAATAAGACTAATTTTAGGTAGAAATGAAAAGAAATATTCCATCTTGTTTTATTTAATTTGATTAATTTGAAAATGAAATTATAAAAATTTTCTACTCTAAAGAATAAACTTTCTGCAATTTCTATATAGTTAGGTGGCTACAATTATGACATTTTCCTCTTTATATTTATAGCTTGGGAAAAGTTTGGTTTTCTAGCGGAACAGTTTATGCTACTAGTAATAGACTTCCTTTCAATCCAAAGGGAACACATATTGATTTTACTCGTTTTTTGATATTTATGTTATTCAACCATATTTGTAGCTCAACCATACATCATGTATTAAATGAAATATCCTTTTACAGGCAGTTGGCTGCTGCACTTGGAGTAAGTTTAAATTGTTTGTTATTGAAATTATAATATTTGTAATAAAATTACATCCGGTTTAAGTGTGTGTGTCACCTTTTAATCGAAAGGTTTCAGGTGCGAAACTGGTCGCTAGCTAGTCGGTTGTGTCCTTGGGAAAGTCACTCTACGGACATTGCCTGAACCCAGCGGATTAATGGGTTCTATCAAATTGAAGGACCGTGTGAATCATAGGCCTACACAACACACTGCAATAGATCTAGTAACCTGACAATGGGCGCCAGGTGATCTGACAAATGTCTGTGTGTTAACCCCCTTGGTTTTCCCTTTCATGGGATGAACATGAATATTCTATCCTATATGTATACTCTATATTGTTTAAAGCAACTCTACCAATATAATTTTTTCTGGTTTGGTTGATTATCTCAATCTATAAAAGACTGTTGGTGATCTGAAGCCAGCTGAAAGGTTGTGTCTTTGGGGAAGGCACTTAGTGTATATTGCCTTAGTCTAGTTGTTCCAATATATATAATTCAACACACTTTTGTGACCCGACGGCTGGCGAAAGCTAATTTGGGGATTGCCTATGTAATAAGACCAATAACTTTTCAACAATTTCCCAAAAATGGGATAATATATGAATATCTTCCATGCTCTTTGTGCCCATTTTCATACCAAAGATTGGAATAAACATTTATTAAATCATGTCAGTATAAAACTGCGTTCTATTTTTTTACTTAACTATTTCACAAAATCCATGCATTATACTATTACATAATTAATATCATTTTTGTTATTTTTCAAATTAAAGAAATCTGATGTTTCCTTAGTTTCCAAGAAACACTTTAAGCAAGGCGATAATCACGAAAGAAAATGAGGAAGAAGGTATTTCAGTAAAGGTAAGAATTCAAATTAACATAATATTGTTGGATTACATTAATTAATAATTTTGATGCTGGGTTCAGGCAATATCCGTAAAGTGCTTTGCCCAAGGACACAACTGAATAGCTAGCGTTTAGTTTCGAACCTGCAATCATTCGGCTGAATAGCGACGGACACACTTAACCACTAGACTAATCTGCCGGACATTGATACCACCCATACTACTGCGTAGGAAAGCTAGGCTACAAGCCTACAACCAGCTTCCTTTTGTTTCTAGGAATTCTTGAAATGCTGTGATGAAAGATATTTTCACCAAACTTTGAACTTCACCTTTAACCTCAAGTCTGGTGCTTACAACACACAAGTCCTGAGAAGAAGTATTGTCCTGCTTGCTAACCAGCTAAGGTTTTGATTCTAAAAATAAGTTCACTTAAAAGCTATTATCATTAGCTTTATATTTAGAAATGACCAGAAGTAAAGTGGAAAATAACGAAATAGGTAAAATGTCTATGTCATTTGTGTCATTTATGACTCATTTCTAAAGTCATCTTCCCCAAAAACAAGTCATTTCTAAAAACAAGTCATCTTCTCCAAAAACAATGTCAATTACCATTAAAATAATGACAAGTTTGATAATATACAATATAACACGTAATTGCAACCATTTACGACCGATTTCTTAAGACAAAAAAAAACCAAAACAAGTCACCTCCCTCATTATCTTCAGCTTCAAGCAGTTGGAGGACGTGCGTGTGTCGTACCAGATGCATGAGGATTACGACCAACAAGGAATGAGAATCGATGAGTCGACTTTGATACGAACGTTGAAACTATGTGGGTTGGTGGTGTCGCCGCAAAAGCTCATGAATCGGGTGAGATTGATGTTTGAGGACATGGATAGGATATTCATGTTTATCCCTGTGAATGGGAAAACCAAAGGGGTTAACACACGGGCAATCGTCAGAATACCTCGTGCCCATCGTCGGGTTACCGGTCTTAGTTTAGTTTAGTTTATTCATTTTTTGCCCCAGTTTCTAAAAAGCTATTTCAGTGTGTTGTAAATGATGGACATGTTTCTTTAATTCAGTAGAACCCATTATTCCGCTGGATTCAGGCAATGTCTGTAAAGTGCCTTGCCCAAGGACACAACCGACTAGCTAGCGACCAATTCCGAACCTTCAGCCTTTCGGTTGAAAGGTGACACCCTTAACCACCAGACTAACCGTTCGGTCTATCCGACTAAGCCATGCCACCAGACTTGATAGTGGACCCAGAAGGGTCTTCTATTCACCAAAGCATTGTATGCCTTGTGTTACTGTCTCCCCTCTTTCTTAATACACTGTTTCTACATTTTTTACTTTTATTTAAAGATCCGTCATTTAAAAGCTACATACAAGCAGAAAGACAGAATACAACTTTATGAATTTTTAGATCTGCTAAGATGGTATGTTGGTATTCTGTTATAACTTTGTAAGAACATAATAAATTACTCAGTTAATTGGGTTTTAATAAATTCATTTGGGTTTTAAAGTATTTTTAAAAAACAATTATAGCATTAAGAAATATTGCGAAATAAACAGCGCTTGATTCATGTTTATCCCCGTAATTTGGAAAACCAAGGGGTTTAACACACGGGCAATCGTCAGATTACCTTGCGCAGTGTAGGCTCAGGATAATTTAACGATTGCCTATGTAATAACCCCCTTCGGATTCTTCCATCCACAGGGATAAACATAAATATTTCATCCCAAACACTGTAAATCTAACTCCAGGCCCATGACATGCCTTTATTTTGTTGTGCTTTGTACCAACCTATTATTAGTCGTTTTGTATACCATACATTATGTTGTATTCAAGGTGCGAACTGATGTCCAAACAAAACCTGCGTTATGAAAACGTTCTCTCCACCAAGCAATCATCACACAACGTGTACATGGTGAGATATTATCTTCTGCATTGAATAAGGTTCATGGAAACTAACCTTAATTTGACATCTATGTTCCTTAATGCCTGTGTATTCGGATGACTGTATGATACTGTGACACTTTGATGGTGACTTTTAACCTTAATTTGTTTAGTTTGGTTTATTCATTTTTTGCCCCAGTATTAAAAAATGGCAAATGAATCAGATCACGGCACAGGAACAAGAAAAGACGGCAAAACGAACAGTCGTTAAAACACGTCATTAAAAAAGGATATCATTTAATAAATATAGCGGACTCGGCCGCCAAACCTGAAACATTGTAACACAAGTTGATATTTTAAGCTTGACGACTTCAAAGAGGTGATTACGCCACGGCACAAAAAGATCCTTCAGATATTGAACGAAAGATACCAACACCAGGAACTCTTGCATGAGGAACCAAAACTCAACTCAGAAAAGTTCACCGACCACCCTATCCCCCCTGATACATTTGAATACCAGGTGTGGGTGTGGGAGGTTATTTGTACCTATTGTAGCTTCTAACTAGAGTGATAGGTGTCTAGGAGGAATGCTACCAGTCCGTGGGAGCGTTGCCTGGTGGTAATATTGCATAGGTACAAAGTTTGGTTCGTTAAGGCTACGAGCTGCATCTTGATGTGGGAGGGTTATTTGTTTCTATTGTAGCTTCTAACTAGAATGATGCTTGTGCAAAATACACTGACAATAGCTCTGGTACGGTAACCTGACTGTGGGTAAAATGATGATTGCCTAAAGACAGTGCTGCGACCAGGAAAATATGCACAAAAGAAACCAGATGTATTGTAGTGGACTTGTTTTTTAATAATAATTTGGTTTTAAAAAAAGATGTTTGTAAATTTACAAGAAAGGTGTCTACTGTCAAATGTTGTACAACTGTTAGTTTTAACTGCAGTTGTATTACCCTTTTACCATACTACCAGACATACATCTCTCTACATTGACAACCCCAGAATAATAAATATTCTAACTGGTGTCACTTGGTGTTATTAGTTTATGCCTGAACATTTTATTATTTACTTCATACATAATTGGCCTGAGAACATTGAAGCAAATTGTGGTTTTACTTCATGTTAATGTAATGTTGCTTTATAGTTTTTGTTGGCCATTCTGGGCATTTAGGCAACTTTGTTTTACCTTTCTGTTAATTTAGGTGAAGCTTGCCAATGAAGATTATGCAAACTTGCAGAAGAAATTGAAAAACACGAATCAACAGGTGAGAAGAAGTTTTGTAAAAAACTTAAAGATAATATAACATTTAAAGTTACTAATGAAAACGTATTATTATTAGAGGCCTTATATAAATTGACTTAAAGTAATTTATGCTTTGATTTAAATAAAAATAAAATAAACAATAGTTATACTATAGTTGTAACAGCTGATTAAAAAAATAAATTAAAAAAACCATGGATAAATTAAAAATAAGGCATCAAAAAATGACAAAACTACGGTAGTTAAAATGCGCCAGTAAATACACATAATAAAACATAAGAAAATAAAGTAGTGTTATTTTACCGCTGAAGAAGAAAAATACATATATGACATAATTTATACCAATTTAACATAAGTAAAAACAGATGTGACCTAATCCCATCATATTTCTGTCAAAATATAGGTGCAAACTTCTTAGGATAAGAAGAGATTATTTTGTTTATCTCAAAAAACCAAGGGAGTTAACACACACCTCGCGCCCACCGTCGGGTAACCGGAGCTATTGCAGTGTGTTGTGTATGATAGATAGAGATTCCCTCAATCTAGTAAAACCCATTAATCCATGTCCGTTAAGTACTTTGCCCAAGGACACAAATGACTAGCTAGCGACCAGTTTCGCACATGCAACCTTTCGATTGAAAGGCGACGCACTTTACCGTCAGACTAACCGGTCATCTAATCAGGTGAAACTAGCAAGGGGAGGGTTCACCAACTTTAGACCGGCCACAGCAAGTGCATGTGGTCAGTCGGTCAAACAATCATCTTCAGAAACCTCAGAAAGAATAAAAGTCAAAATGAAAATGGGGGCAGGTAAAAGTTCTGGATTATTTTGCCACCTGTTTTTTAATCAGTTCCAAACTCAGTTAAGCACTTTATTATCTCTACTTTGACAATTAATTTGATCTCATTGCTTCAAAGGCTATATTTTAGTCGGCAAAGTTTTATAATAGCACCGTTTTGTTTTAATGTCACTGCGTTTTTTTGCCAGTGCAAACCTTTACATATATTTTATGTTCTGTGGTTAATTTGATTCTGTTTCAATAAGGTGAAACTCAAAGAACAAAGAGTCTGTTAATAACCGCTTCAGCATCTTATTTTGTTGCAGTTTATTCACTACTCAATTAAATACATTTCATTAAGTCCTTGAATTTTTCATTGAATTTTAATTATATTTTGTTTAAATTTTAGTTTTTTTCACAGGCTCTGTTTCATCTGCTTGTTTCACAGAAGTTTCAGGAAAATCGTAAGAATTCATATTTTCTATCTCCACCCAACATATCATACAACACATCCTTCCTATACAGACATGCCACCATGCCAGCAAACTTCAGAGCAAATTCAGTTCCCACAAGACCACGACGACCTGCCTCCTGCCCTGTCACTACACCACCAGATCCTCCTCGTATTAAAAGACTCAAGTTTGACATTGTCACACAAGTAAGTTTTTGCGTATTTTTGTAGTGAATTTTCCCGAAAAAAATTTATGGCTAAATTATCTTTTTTTTAATCTAAATTGTTTAGATATTTATCTATCTAATTTGTTTTTTTCTGGTATGTTGTTAACACCCCTGAACGGATTAAAGGCATTTATTATTAGTTCCTTAATGTAGGTATGAAATAATGTTTAGAGTATTATTCCCAAATAACTTAATTGTTCCTACACATCATTTTACTAATGCCCATAAAACTAAAATTATATCGCTTTTGCCCAATGCCAAGTTGTCAAAGGTTTAAAAGTTGTGTTTATTATCATGAATGGTTATTATTATCATGAATGGAGTTTTCTAAATTTCCCTTGGTTTCGTTGGACAATGCCGATAATGTTTCATAACAAAGCATCTCACAACAGTCTTAAATTATCTAAATCAGTATTACCCAAACATTTTCTGCTTGTCAGTGTTTCTCAAACATTTTTTCCTTGCCAGTGTTTCCCAAGCATATTTTGCTTCTGGTCATTAAAATAAAAGAAATGATTTAAGGATCAGTAACATTTAAAAAAATTAAGTTAGCTTACTTTAGCAAACTTGCAAAAGATCACAGTTGCCCAGTGGTTGTGAATCACTGATCTAAATGACACCAGATACCCAGTGAAATAATGGATTCTAGCAAATTGAAAAAATGTCTCAATCATACACAACAACTCTGCAATAGCTCCCCGGAAACCAATGGGGCGTTGAAGTAAACTGACGATTACCCCGTGTGTTAACCCCTCTTGGTTTTCCCATTCTTATGGATAATGAATATCCTATCCTATATCCTATAACATCATTTTCTATTTAT
>CH002554.1:308223-318607 GCA_000149265.1 Ciona savignyi | reverse complement strand
ACTAGCAGCTCAATGATTCGGTCCCACTTCTTCTTACTTGTCGGGAGTGGAAATACTGGTTTCCACTACATAAAACGACAACTCATTGCTGTATTATGTTACCATTAGATTTGTGAAGCAAAGTAACAGTGTTGTGTATTTTTACCCCCACGATTACAATAGCGATCAGTGATGCAAAACCAGAAATATCTTGTGGCGCTACGGACAAGCGTGCATAAACCTGAAGCAATGAATGAACTTATTTCCAGCCTTTCCTGGGGCTTCCGATAAAATTGGAAAATAAACACCAACCAGATTGTTGATTCCAGAACCAGAGATGGGCGGATTATTTCAAGGAGGAGATTTCCTACCTCCTCCCCAACTACGAGGATGTGATGCAGAGATTGGTGAAGGAACCGGTTGCTCCTGGAGTCCGGAGGAGAGGGAGGAGGGAGCGACCGTCGAAGCAGTTTGTTCTTCGCCTCTCAAAACCAAAACCCATGTTCGTATTCTGTTTTTTATTAAGAAGTCAGAGGATCTTCATGTTTATTTCTGGCATTCTGAATATGCAGGGGGTTAACTTTTGTAACATAGCCAAAGGATCATTGGCAATATGATATGATATTTATGTTTATCCCCGTGAATGTGAAAACCAAGGAGGTTAACATACGGGCAATCGTCAGATAACCTCGCGCCCACCGTCGGGTTACCGGAGCTATTGCAGTGTGTTGTGTATGATAGACATGTTTCTTCAATTTGGTAGAACCCATTAATCCGCTGGGTTCAGGCAATGTCCGTAAAGTGCCTTACCCAAGGACACAACACAAGCTAACGACCAGTTTCGAGCCTGCAACATTTCGATTGAAAGGCGACACCCTTAATAACATTTTTGTAATAACATTTTGCCGCAGTTAAGGTATTTTTTTTAAAATTAAGCATTCTAAACCCAATAACTCTATAGTAACCGAGCCTTTGAAATATGGTTTAAGCTGAGTAGCAAAAGTGGCGTAATATTGATACACACAATAAGGCATATTGTGTATATAGTGTGGACTTTTGTATTCAATTCTACAATCCCCAATACAAACGTGTTCTTTGTGCTTGTGTTGCTAAAGTCAACAATCCATTCAGGTTGCCGTCAAGTCATGTCAAACACTGTGGAGCACTATCCATGGGCATGGGGTGCGATAACCATGCGGTTGCTTTACAACAACACGCAAGTGATGCCACTAAAATTGTGAAAGTTCAAAAGAAACGGAAAAAGTAAGTTTTCAATATAGTCCGACCAGTTAGTCTGGTGGTTTAGTATGGCGCCTTTCAGCGGAAAGGATGCAGGTTTAAAACGGGTTGCTAGCTAGTCAGTTGTGTCCTTGGCCAAGGCACTTAATGGACATTGCCTAAACTCATATTAATGGGTTCAACCAAATTGAAGAAACGTGTATATCATACACAAGACACTGCAATATCTATGGTAACCCGACAGTGTGCGCAAGGTGATCTGACGATTGCTCGTGTGTTAACCACCTTGGTTTTCCCATTCACGGGGATAAACATGAATATCCTATTCCCCTCATACCCCTTTCATCACTGCATTTGGTCGGATTTAAATATTTGTTGGTTTCCATTGTTTGGTAATTAATTATGGCCGAATGTATGTTATTATTTGAAAAATAAATTGAACTGAATTGAATTGAGTTGATTCTGTTCGCAGAAGAAGGAAAAAACGTGACGCTCGAACCAGTTTTCTTACGACGTTTTTATCGGAACTAGACGCAGCGGAATTAAGCAACTCCGACAACGATGGTAAGACAAATAGAATTTGTCAAATTTATGTAGTGAGACAGAGGTGTCACCAATGTTGGTTTGATCAACAGAGATTGCATAGTTTAGAACAGTCAATTTTTTATTAGTTATTTTTTCAACCAAACTGTTTTACGAACACATGGTAACTTAGTTACCAAGACTTTTTTATATTAGGATAGGAGGATAGGATATTCATGTTTATCCCTGTGAATGGGAAAACCAAGGGGGTTAACACACAGCCATCGTCAGATCACTTCTCGCCCATCGTCGGGTTACCGGAGCTATTGCAGTGTGTTGTGTATGATACACAAGGTTCTTTAATTTAGAAGAACCTATTCATCCGCTTGATTCAGGCAAAGGCTTAAAGACGACGCACCAAACCACCAGACTAATCTGTCGGACACACCAAAGGGTTGTGGGATCAAAACCAGCTGCTACCTAATGAGTTGTGACTGTTGCCAAAATTCTAACACAGTACCTATTCAACACAGTACCTATTCAACACAGTACCTATTTAACACAGTACCTATTTAACACAGTACCTATTCAACACGGTACCTATTTAACACGGTACCTATTCAACACAGTACCTATTCAACACAGTACCTATTCAACACAGTACCCATTAAACACAGTACCTATTCAACACAGTACCTATTCAACACGGTACCTATTTAACACGGTACCTATTCAACACAGTACCTATTCAACACAGTACCTATTCAACACAGTACCTATTCAACACAGTACCTATTCAACACAGTACCCATTAAACACAGTACCTATTCAACACAGTACCTATTCAACACAGTACCTATTCAACACAGTACTTTTTCAACACGGTACCTATTCAACACAGTACCTATTCAACACAGTACTTATTCAACACAGTACCTATTCAACACAGTACCTATTTAACACAGTACCTATTCAACACTGTACTTATTCAACACAGTACCTATTTAACACAGTACCTATTCAACACGGTACCTATTCAACACAGTACCTATTCAACACAGTACCTATTCAACACAGTACCTATTCAACACAGTACCTATTCAACACAGTACCTATTCAACACAGTACCTATTCAACACGGTACCTATTCAACACAGTACCTATTCAACACAGTACCTATTCAACACAGTACCTATTCAACACAGTACCTATTCAACACGGTACCTATTCAACACAGTACCCATTAAACACAGTACCTATTCAACACGGTACCTATTCAACACAGTACCTATTCAACACAGTACCTATTCAACACAGTACTTTTTCAACACAGTACCTATTCAACACAGTACCTATTCAACACAGTACCTATTTAACACAGTACCTATTTAACACAGTACATATTCAACACAGTACAATAGCTTCTGTATCCGGACTAAAGGCAAGTGATCTTGTGATGATTACCATTGTTTTGTCGTCCCCTGCATTTTTATAAACATGAGTAAACTATCCCAACTCACCAAAATAATTTTTTTTCAAATATAGTTTCTGAAGTCCACGAGGTGCAGCAAGAAAAGTTGGATCGCAAGAAATCATCTCAATCCTTATTTCTTGACCTGTTGAACACAGATTGCTCGGATAATGTGGAAGGTCCACTTCAAAGGGAGGACTCATCGACAATAAGCAATGCATCAGTAAGTTCATGTTATTTTAAGTGTGACCCTTATGGGGTGGGATTGCGGTGATATTTGCAATTCTCAGATTGCCAGAAAGTTGTATAATAGTTTTAGCAAAAATCATAAGTAATAAAAGTAATAATTTTCATGTTACATATTTTAAATGTAATCGCCACTATCTACAATTCATCAGAGCCCTTGTACTAATTCTTGCCTGGCCGGTTAGTCTGGTGGTTTAGTACGGCGCCTTTCAGCCCAAGGGTTACAGGTTCAAAACTGGTCACTAGCTAGTCGGTTGTGTCTTTGGGCAAACCACTTAACAGATATTGTTTGAACCCAGCGGATTAATGGGTTCTACTTAAATTAAAGAAACATGTAAATCATACAACACACTACAATAGCTCCCGTAACCCTATGGTGGGCGCGAGGTAACACTGCAGTAGTTTAATTAACCCGGCAGTGGTCGCAAGTGTTAACACTTCATGTGTTTTTCCCATTAATGAGGATAAACATGGATATCCCATCACTATCGTACCATTTACTAGAATACCATCTGCAACCTTACTGTAAGGATGAGACGATCCAATGACTATAAAGTTGTATATGAATTGATAACTCCTTCTACTGTTTCTATATTCACGACCATCCACTTAATTTCCCCTGAACCACAGATACGTTGCATGGAAGGGATACCTGCTGCTAATCCTCTGTTTAAACAACGTGACAGAGTGTCAGAGGCGTTGGATTTGATTTGTGGGGATTTTGCCCGGGTGTATTTGGATCCTGTGAGCAATGCTAAGAACCAGAAGAATGCCAAAGCCGAATTTGCAGAAGTCACTCCAAGCGTGGTAGGTTATTTGATATGATGTGTGATATACAGCAAACTAACTGATAATTGGTAACATGGTACTCTTTATTACAGACCATACCGCCGAATTCCTTTGTTTAGTTTAATTTATTCATTTATCCTGACCTTTTTGTATCGAAACCAGTGGTATGATGTTCAACCGGTTAGTCTTGTGGTTTAGTGAGACCCAAATTAAAACCAAATTGAAGGAACGTGTGTATCATACACAACACACTGCAATAACTCCGGTAACCCGACGGTGGGCGCGAAGTGATCTGACGATTGCCCATGTGTTAACCCCCTTGGTTGTCCGGCCCGTTGGTCTAACGGTTAAGTGTGTCGCCTTTCAATCAAAAAGGTTGAAGGTGCGAAACTGGTCGCTAGCTAGTCGGTTGTGTCCTTGGGCAAGGCACTTTATGGACATTGCCTGAACCCAGCGGATTAATGGGTTCTACCAAATTGAAGAAACGTGTCTATCATACACAACACACTGCAATAGCTCCAGTAACCTGACGATGGCCGCGAGGTGATCTGACGATTGCCCGTGTGTTAATCTACTTGGTTTTCACGGGGATAAAGATAAATATCCTATCCTATCCTGGTTTTCCTATTCACAGGCGCAAACATGCATATCCTATAATTGTATTCACCTGCCCATATTAAGTATAAACATAAACTAATTTGTTTTATTCCTCACATGCTAGAGCGATATCAAGATTGAGAAATTGCGGGAACGACCATCAGACACCTCACGCCCACTGAGTGCTCGGTCCAGTGAAAGCCAAACCACTGAAACCACTGCGTTCGAACAATATATCAGTGACCCAGAGAATCTCAAGTGAGTTAAGGCAAATTGTTTCGTTTTTTGTGTCCAAGCAAAGTTTCACCACAACCGTTTTTTTGTATAAGAGTCGTTATATATATCGGTTGCGTTAACCATTCGGCCACACGACCGTACCAAAGTGCGTCTCTTCCATTCTCTTGTGAGTAAAATAGTTCAAGGCCGCCAGGTTAGTTCATTTGTAGCGTGTGGACGACGGGACGGAAGGTCCACGATTCGAAACCCGCTGTAAGTGGATTGTGTCCGTTGACACTTAGTGGATATTCCTTGAGCCTAATGGTTTAATGGACAGGCAATCGTCATATTTCCTTGCTGATATATGAGGGAGCGTTATCACATATATGATCTTCAGGTAACCTCGTGCCCACCGTCGGGTTACCGGAGCTATTGCAGTGTGTTATATATGATTGAGACGTTTCTTCTGGTTCAAGGCAATGTACGTTAAGTGCCTTGCTATAGAACACAACTGACAGCTAGCAACCAGTACTGAGAAACTTAAGGTAAAAGGCGACGCACTAATCCACTATTCGACTGGACAAACAAGCCTAACGGTGGGTACAAGATAACATGACGAATATCTCTGTTTTTACCACCTTGGGTACACATATCCTTTTATCCATGCTCTGTTCTGCAATAGCGGGGACCGTTTTATCATATTCTACACAATTCAGTTACTCTGCTTTCAAGGACACCTTTTAAAGCTGTTTAATGTGTTTTTATTGTAGAATATCGAACAAGGTTTCCGAAAATGGCGATAGTCGAAAGTCGAAGAAATTACGGAAGTCTTACAAAAGGTATCGTTCATCACAATAGTTGTGTCGGACTGGTTAGCTTATTCATAATGCATCGGACCGTCAACCGACAGGTTGTGGGATCAAACTATCCGCTAGTCTGCTGTGTCCCTAAACAAGTTATCTAATGGAAATTGCCGCAACCTAGTGAGTTAAATGAGTCCATCAAAATTGAAGAAACGTCTGAATTATACTCAACACACTGCAATAGCTCCGGTAACCCGACGTTGGGCGCGAGGTGATCTGACGATTGCTCGTGTGTTAACCCCCTTGGCTTTCCCATTCACAAGGATATATAACACATGAATAATTTTTTTTTAATTTCGCTCACTACAAATGCGTCGAAAATTCGCAGAATGGTTCGAAGGTTCGAAATCTCTTGAAGATTCCCGTTCCAGCGTCCATGATCTGATAAAACAACAAAGGCAGTAGAAGCGTCAATTTGCAGGCACCTCAACTTTTATACTTTTTATATTCTTTATATGTTGTTTATGTGGCATCCTATTATATCAGCTCAGATATGCGTTGTTTTTGTGGCATCCTTAAATATCAGCAGAATATTGCGTTGTTTCTGTTACATCCTATTATATTAGCTCAGTTATGCTATACATCCTTTGTATATTTCCGTAATGTGTTAAGATCGATTTTATTTAGCTTTCAACTTTCCAACCTACTTGCCCTATGCGTTTGTTAATGTGTTGTGTATTGTTAATTTCGTCTCTCTTAGTAATTATGCAGTCCATTATTGCTACACCGTATTTAAATTAGCAGTACAGTTTGCTATTGTAAAGTGTGGGTATACCCAACCTCTTTGGTCTTCTGTCAGAGTTAGAAAAATAACAATAATAAAAATTTGATTTTTTCAAGATATAGTTTTGGTCAAGACTCTTTTTAACTTATAAAGTAAACTCCGATTTTTATAGTAATTGGCTGTAGTTTATTACGTATTTGCTTCTTCGTGATATTGCATTTGCAAGGGCAGGAAATAGTAGGATATTCATGTTTATCCCCGTAAATGGGAAAACCAAGTGGTTAACACACCGTCGGGTTACGGGAGCTATTGCAGTGTGTTATGTATGTTTCACATGTTTTTTTCAATTTGGCAGAACCCATTAATCCGCTGGATTTAGGCACTGTCTGTTACGTGCCTTGCCCACAGCCGACTAGTTTTAAACCTACAACCTTTCGACTAAAAGGCGACGCACTAAACCCCCAGACTAATCTGCCGGACGATATCAGTTAAAGTGGAATCAATTAATTAAGTTAAGAACACAACCGTCTAGCATAGGCTACATGCGTATAAAAGCCATACTTTCAATTACGTTTTAACCGTAAATTCGATTATGGCCTTTCGAGTAGCCTAATATATATTTGCTCAAAAACTACTGTGCTTACCGTGGAATTAATAGTTTAATAAACCGACTTTAACACGGTGGTTTTGTGGATTAACAGCAGTCGTTACATACTTAGATCTCATATTGAGCTTTCTACCACATGCTACCATCGCCTAAGGTATATTCTTGAGGTGCTATCGCCGGTTGCCACTTAACGGAAACCAGAGAAGACGCCGAACTAGTCTTTGCAGATTCCCCAAACTATTTCAGCCTTAGGGACCGATACAAACATATGCTTGCTTAGTCCACTTGCAAACTGGACGTGATATCGCATGCAAAATATTGGCGCGAGGAATTTTTTGAGATGCTACAGTTTTAGCTGCAGTTTGTAAAGTTGTATTTGCCGAAAGCGTTTATGAATAGGAAAAAGCTTATAATTTCAACCTCCATATAATTTATCACCTGGACTTTATTAAGTAACAATGGTGAATTGTTTATATTCTGCAGTAATACTAGTCGTGTTAGCTTCAGGTAAGTGCTGGTAATGTAGTTTAATTGCAATAGAAAGTTAACTTGATTTAATGCAACGTCTGTTTAGGCTTGTAACTGTTTATTTGAATACAAACATTTTAAAGCACGTTGGTCGGCGTTGTGTTTTAAATGCGACGCTGTATTTTACATAAAGGAAAAACTGACTATGCGATAGATTTTGCACAAAGTATACACGTCATATATAAGCAATCTAAATACCACACATTTATGATAGAAATACGGTATTAAACTCAAGTTTATTTATATTGGTCGCTAGCTAGGCGGTTGTGTCCTTGGGCAAGGCACTTTACGGACATTGTCTGAACCCAGGGGAATAATGGGTTCTACCAAATTGAAGGAACGTGTAAATCATACACAACAGACTGCAATAGCTCTGGTAACCCGACGGTGGGCGCGAGGTGATCTGACGATTAGCCGTGTGCTAACCCCATTGGTTTTCCCATTCGCGGGGATAAAGATGAATATCCTATCCTATCCTATATGGATAGGAAGTGTATGGGCGTTATAGCGCCGGCATAGACCTTGTGCCACCGTCGTTTACCGAAACTATCGGAGTATATTAAATATAAAGAAGACATTTGCAGTTTCGTATCAAGCCATCAATCCACTGGTTTTAGAAAACACGTAATTTTTCAAAATACACAACCGACTGGTTTTAAACCATTCACCTTTCGGCTTACCTGACAAAATACTTTTAATTTAACATTTGCTTTTCAGTTGCCACAGCCACACCGGATTGTGATCAGTTAAATTTGAGAGGCGACATCGGTACAACAGGTACCATAACCTCCCCTGGGTACCCTGGGCAATATCCGTTAAGCAAAGATTGCAGATATCTTATTGATGGGCGAAGTTCTTTTAACAGGATTGTTTTAACCGCTTCGGTGTTTTCTCTAGAGGCATCTACAAATTGCATGTAAGTCCAAAATACAAGTTAAAATGTCAGAATGTCCTACTGATTAGCTTGGTGGGTTAGTACGTCGCATTTTAACCAAAAAGTTGCAGGTTCGAAACTGCTCGTTAGCTAATCGGTTGTATTCTTGGCCAATGTACTTAACGGGCATCGCTTGAACCCTATTGTATAATAATTTTACTAAAGTAAAACCTGTGTATCATTAATACAACATATTGTAATAGCTCATGTAACCCGACGATGGGCGCGAGGTGATCTGACGATTGCCCGTGTGTTAACCGCCTTGACTTTTCCATTCACGGGGATAAACATGAATATACTATCTCTTAAATCCCCTAAAATTCAATTCCATGTTCTACTCACACGACTTTCTTTCACCAGGTATGATTACGTGGCGATATACGATGGTCCAGACACGACGTCTAATCTGCTTGGGAAATATTGTGGGAACACTTTCCCGCCTGTTGTCATGGGTACAGGAAGAAACATGTATATTCACTTTGTTTCGGATCAGTATGTGAACGCAAGAGGCTTCCAGATTTCGTATTCTTTCATTGGTACTGTCTCGCATGTGTTTATATTTCCTTTTCCACTTAATCCCAAAGCCGGCTCCCCCTCAGAGTACTGGGTCGCGCTTGCACACTCTTACTCAAGGCTTAAATAACATCAAATTTAACAATTTTGATTTAAATTGTTTTGTTAAAATTTATTTTTAATAATGTAAGGTTTAACGGCCACGACATTTTCCCCTAATTTGTAATGTGTCTATTCACTGACGTGTTTTGCTACTTTAGTTTTGCCGTTTTATCCTGTCTTCTTAACTTAAAATAATTGTTTCATTCTTCTTTATTGTAACGAAGGAGCAAAAACTTAACTAAACTAAGCTAAAACTATAATACAGGCCAACGCTGTATATACAACATTAACTTTTTTTAACCGAGACAAGTTTCGAACCCATGATTGGCACGTCATGAGGACCGTATTTTTGTATAAGAGTCGCTATATGTAATCGTCGCGTTAACCATTCGGCCACACAACCGTTATTACAACATTAACTCCTTTTCCAGATATTGACGAATGTAGCATTGGTTCACCGTGTGGGGATGTATGCACAAACACCCAGGGCTCATTTGAATGCAGTTGTTCGACTCCTGGCTTCACGTTAGCGGCTGATCGACGCACATGCATTGGTAAGATTATATTCAAGTTGGATGTGGCGTTGGTACATCATCCGAATGACTGTTTTATAGCTTTTACGGTCGTGTGGTCAAAAAACGCGAACTATACATATACTAAACGGTCTGTGTCTATATGGATTCGAAACATAGCTCGGTAAGAAAAATAACTTGTACTTGGACTAACATGTGCTTTCATGTTTATTTTTTTAACCGGGGCTCGTCACTTGGACCGTTTTTATATACAATTTGGTATATGAATCGATTGCGTTAATTATTAGGCCACATGACCGTTTACTAAAGGCTCCTAACACTCAAATCTAGACCACACAACAAAATATTGCTCCTTAAAGTGGTTATAATTGGTCGAAGTAAAGTACATTTGTAGTATATATGTTAAAAATATGCAGAAAACTAAAAGGAGGGAAAGCGGAAAGAAGGAAAACTGTACACTTAAATGAATATTAGGGCATTAGAGTTAGTTTTAAACATGGGGTTATAAATAGAGTTAGAGT
>CH002554.1:280476-295284 GCA_000149265.1 Ciona savignyi | reverse complement strand
GTTGCAGGGTTCGAAACTGTTGGTTAGCTAGTCGGCTGTGTCGTTGGAAAAAGGCACTGAACGGACATCAATTGCCCATGTGATAAGGAAATTATTTATCTTAAAACTAAGGAGTGTCCCAGCCTACTTTGATATCACCAAAAGGGAATAGTCAGCCCAACTACTGAATTAAGTTATGTATGTGCGCGAGTGTGGTGTTTATGTATGTGTGTGCATATGCGTTGGTGTGTGTGTGTATTTCAACGAAGCTTACGTCTGAGTTTTTTTTTTTTCAAACCAAGTTTCGTCACTAAGCCCGTTTGTATATGGAAGTCGGTAAATGTATCGTTCACTTTAACCATTCGACCACACGTCCGTACGCTTACGCCTGACTTTATGCACTTGATAAAGCGGATACAATCCATTTCACATAGAAAACATTTTCACAAATTATAAATTATTTAAAACACCATATTTGTACGATCGTCTGACCGAATGGTTAACGCGACCGATACATATACCAAATTGTCTATTAAAAAAGAGTTTAGTGACGAGCCCATCATGGGTTTAAAAGTTAGCCCGTTAAATACACCTTATTAAACAGTATTCTACTGTGGTTAACATATATGTCATTGCTTGCATTCAAGGCTGATAAATTATTGTTCCTTTTACAGACAAACGACAAACCCATGTTAATGGGACAAAGAAAGGCGATTAATGCTCAACGTAAACCAGAATCCAATCCGTCCAATCACAAATCTATGAAACAAAAAACGGATTTAAATGAAAAGTCACCCAAGAACAACCAACACAAACCAACCACAAACTTTAAGAATATGATGCCAACTTTAAAAATGAATCATCGCAATCCTGGCAGTAATGCATTAAGAAGCGATAAACGTTCGGATAAAAAACGGTCAGTTTTAAAAAAGAAACAACCAAATCTGCCAAGAAATATTCTAATATGGAATCTATCGAAATGGATGAAGGGAATTCTCCCTCGAGATATGAAAACAGCTCCTTCAAAATACGGAGGCTGTAGTTTTACCATGGATCGTAGGAAAATAAACGACAGCTTGGCTGTGGTGATATTCCACAAGCAGACTGCTGATCTGCCGGACCCTAAGACCAGGTTTGCAATATATTTGTGAGTACTTATATTGTTTGAAGGGAGCGTTACCACACAGGTAATCGTCAGATTACGTCGCGCCAATCGTTCAGTTATACCACAACTATTGCAGTGTATTGTAAACATTCTTTAAGTTTTTGTACAAAATATTAATCAACTTTAATCAGACACAGTCCGCTAAGAGCCTTGCCCAAAGACACAGCCGACTAGATAGCTACCAGTTCTGATGCTATAACCTTTCTGCCAAAACCCGCACTAACCAACCAGGCTACTCGATTCATTAATTGGCTCTTGCATACGGGTGCCTCTGATTACTACAGGATCGTTTGGAGCGCTTGGAACCTTAACTCTCCAAACATTTCAGGCGATCCAAGCGCCAATACCCGTCCGACCGCTTAGTCTGTCGGCCATTCAGCCGAAGGGTTGTAGGATCGAAACCGGTCGCTAGATAGTCGGTATAGTTTTCTTGGGCAAGGCACTTAACAAACATTGTCTAACCTTGAAGGATTAATGAGTTGTACTGAATTGAAAAAACGTCTGAATCATACACAACACACTGCAATAGCCCCGGTAACCCGACGGTGGGCGCGAGGTGATCAGACGATTACCCGTGTGTTAACTTAACCCACTTGGTTTTCCCATTCACGGGTATAAACATAAATATTCTATCCTATTCTCATGTTCCAGGAAACCATGGCAGCATTACGTCTTCTGGAGCGTTGAAACCCAGTCAAAAATGTTCTATTATGAGAAGTTTCTCAAACAGCCCCGCTTCGAAGGAATATTCAATCTGACTATAACCCCAACACGGAGGGCAGATGTTCAAATGATATTTGGAAACCACTACCTCGCATTACAGAGCTCGAAAGCATTGAATAAATCCGGGGAATTGGAAAGGGATTTGATGCTGAAAGGAAAATCGAATAAATCAGCAATTTGGTATGTGAGCAACTGTTTCAGCTTATACGGTTCAATACACAGGATGATATTTGTGAGAAAGTTGGTGAAAGCTGGTTTGAACCTCGACAAGTTTGGTGAATGTTTTGAGAACGCGACCAAAACTGCTGGGATGGTTTTAGATAAGAAAAGTCGCCTTTCAAGCGCCCCGTATAAATTCTATCTTGCGTTTGAAAACTCTATTCACTGTCCCGACTATGTAACAGAGAAGTTTTGGAGGAATAGTCTAAACGAGGGACTTGTGCCGATAGTTTGGGGTCCGACCAGAGCAGATGTGCGCGATATTGCACCACCACACTCATATATACACTGTGACGATTATAAAACCCCCCTTGAGCTTGTGACGTACATCAAATATCTCGAGCGGAACCACACGGCTTACATGGAGTATCACGCTTGGAGGTATGTCACCCTGGACTCCATTACTAAACCCGAGGCCACGGGAGAACCGATGAACGTGCTGCACAGACTGTGTAAAAGGATTGTTCTTGAGGAACATCAAGTTCAAATAATCCCTTCAATATGGCGCTGGTATTTCAAAGAGGGATACACCGACAACCAGTGCTTGAGACACCATAGAGATGCCCCGAATTATAATAAAAGCGAACTTATGAACTTTTAACAATGAGCACAGTTTAGTTTAGTTTATTCATTTTTCAACCCATTACTTAAAAATGGCAGTCAAATCAAATCACGACACGGGAACAGAAAAAGACGGCAAAACAAACCGTCGTTAAAACACGTCATTAAAAAAGGACAGCAGGCCTATAACAATTGCTTATTCGTTGTCGGTTAAACAAGCAGTAATGCACTGTAAACTGTATAGTTGAGGTTATATACTCTGTATATGGGGCGGAATAAAATATTTTTCAGCAATCTTACGAATTATAGGATAGAATATTCAGGTTTATTTCCGTCAATAGGAAAACCAGGGGTTAACACACAGACAATCATCAGATTACCTCGTGCTCACCGTATAGGGTTACCGGAGCTATTGCAGTGTGTTGTGTAGGATTCAAGAAGTGTTTTTTTAATTTAGCAGTACCAAATATTTTACTGGTATTACACAATGTCCATTAAGTGTCTTGTCCAAGGACACAACCGACTAGCTAGTGACCTAACCAGTGTTTGCTTAAGCACTTTAAAGCCATTTTATGCAATCGGGTAACAGAATGCAGATTGGACTAGTAGGACTATTTTTGACAATTCAACTTTACAATTCAAATGTTTATTTGCGAGAATACTGGTTTCAATCGCTTGACATTTTCACGGTTAACTAATTCTCCATTATTACAAGACTCGATTGGATAGAACGATTTGATACACAGCACGACCAAGGACGAAGTACCAGATTTAACACTTTAACACGTCCGTTCAAACGGCCGCCAAACATAAAGCGAGAGGTAACACAGGGATATTTCGTTTAACACTAACTCAGTTTTGAGAAACGAATACAGAAGTTTCTTTGTTTGTACGAGAAGTCGTCGTTGTAGTATAGAAATAGAAAGGTTCGGTCTTCGAAGCCACGAATCCGTAATAACCCGGTGTAGATTGAAACTGAACATCGGCGTCACAGTGAAACTTAGGATCCACTTTAGGGGATCTCCCGGTTTGGCAATTCCCAGTTAAACGAATGGGACAGGAACACGGCAGAGTTATTTTGGGGGAAGAAAAAAAGCGGTGAAAAACACAGGTCGGCAGCACAGGTGAAATCCCGGACGCCTTCGAAACAAAAACGCAGTGAACTAATTCGTAACAACCAACCATTGTGTCGAAACAATTTCGAGTGTGACACAGCAGATTCTAAGTTGACGCTTTACACCGAAGACGACGCAATATAAGAGAGCTGTGTGCTACTGCACCATGTTCGGTACACAGTGTGGATTAGTATGGGGGGTTGGGATTGATCTGTTGAAACAAACTAACACCGACAGCTTCCTACAGATGCTGCTGGTAAGAAAGTAAAAGTTTAAAGACGACGCAGTCGGGTATCGAACCCGCACCGTTCCTAATCGCTCTCGGATTCGGTGGCGACGCTAGCTAAGGACTGGGTGTCGTGGGTGGTCCAATCCCCGCTGACGTCATCAAGTACTTCGATGGTGAACAGGAACTGACGACCGGAAAAACCTCCAACGGCGTAGAGGCTGCCGTTTAACTGCGGAAAGCGGACGTTTAAACTACGTTGATGGAAATTTGATAATTTCCTAAGATTATATTTGCCTACCGGTTAGTCTGGTGGTTTAATAAGAGGCATTCCAAAAGGTTTAGGGTTCGAAACTGGTCGCTGGCTAGTTGGTTGTGTTCTTGGGCAAGGTACTTAACAAACATTGCCTGAACCCAGCGGATAATGGGTTCTACCAAATTGAAGGAACGTGTCTATCATATACAACACACTGCAATAGCCCCAGTAACGATTTCCCGTGTATTAATACCCTTGTTTTTTTCATTCACGGGGATAAACATAAATAGCCATCCCTTTTAACCCCATAATGGGATCGTTTCTAAGACCGTTTTTGCACAGAATCGGTATATGTATCAACCAATGTGAGAATACCAACCGAGGAGAGCCCCACGTTGTTCCTTGGGACACCTAGTGGAGACTGCAGCATCATCCACGCATCACCTTCCTCCGGATTGTATCGCTCCACGGAAGATAGGAACGATGTTCCGTCAAATCCGCCGACGGAATAAAGGGAACCTACACACGACGTGCACGTTTTAAATTGAAGCTAATAATTGAGAATAGGCGAAAAACAAAACGTGAACTACAAAGGAATATAAAAAATCTTGAGGGTTTCAAAATCAGTCAAAATATATTCAAAAATTAAAAATATATTATTAAATCAGAAATATAACACGCTATAAGGTATGAATATTCACATTATCAATCAATCAAACATATTTTATTTGTTAAACCCACATAAACAAAATAATAACTACGAAAATAAATTAGACTGAAGTTTAACAAAGAGACACCTAGAAACTATGCGGTTATCGAAGCAGGTGCCACCTTATAATAAATGTAAATTAAAATATAAAGATAAATAAATAAGAAATAAACAGAATAGCAGTATGAGAAACTTGTGCAAAAAACGTTACAATGACAAAACATAAAAAAATGAAGATGCCTCCAAATCCGAATCAGAGATCGTTGCCCTAATATTCCATTTTAAGCCTCGAGCAATCACCGTCAATGTTATCTCGGAGACGTTTCTATATTCTTGGGATTGCCTTATTCGAATCATGGTTTTTAGAATATTTTGTTCAATAATTTCGAGTTTGGAATATAAAACCGCTCTGAAATAAATTGCTAAAACATGAATCTGGATTCCTTATCCCAATATAATCCGCAACCAATTATCCGCGTTTTCCGCTAAAATTATCCGCTACCTACCCATGTGTTCCGTCATTCCGAGTCCTCGTCGTTGAACGTTAAGCGGACCTGTGAACGCCCATCTGTCCGTCAGCGGATCGTACTTTTCCGTCGTGTTCAAGCACGTCCATCCGTCACTTCCGCCAACCGCGTACAAGTGCGCTCCTAGTGACGCGACACCAAGAGAGCTGCGGCCTGTGGAAAGCCACAATGAGTTGGCGGATTTTGAAGCTGATAAGACGGCGATACGGTCGTGTGGCCGAATGGTTAACGCGACCGATACGTAAAGCGACTCTTATCAAAAAATGGTCCTTGTAACGAGCCCATCATGAAATCGAAACTTGAACCAATAAAAAAATGGTTTTAAAAAAAGAGACGGGAATGTTAAACCCCGAGGGTTCTCGATATCCAGAGAAAAAAAACAAATAAAATAAAATGCTTTATGGTAAAAAACGAAAATATAAAACTATGGAAAAAAACGATTATTTTTTTTATTTTCAACCCTAACCCGCCCTAACCCACTGTGCATTTGGTTTGGTTACACATTGCAAGAAAAACTGATAATGGCTCGATTAAAAAGAACGGATATATAGAACTATTCAACACTGAAATATGGAACTATAGAAACAATTTATTCTAAACACTTAACCAACAAAACGGTATTGAGTTTAAAACTACGCGAACACAGGGAGCGTTACTAATCGTTACCAAACCCCCATAAATCAAATGTGGGTTAAAACTAGTTTTGCATTAAATTACAGTATTTCCATATTTTCGCTTTTTAGTACTAAGCCTTATAATCCTCTATAGCGGATACATATACCAGGCTGGCTGCTAAAGTAAAATAACACAAGATCGCCACGTTTTACTAGAAAAACGAACTACATTCCACGCTTTAACATGGATAACCGTCAGATTATCTTGTACCCACAATCAGGCTATTGCAGTGTGTATTAATAATAAACTTTGGGTGAAATATTCGACATTTTGGGTCCATCCTAAGTGAAGCAAACAGAGAAAATGTAAAAAATCTGATTTATAATTAATTATGATTCGTCCTTTAGGACACGGGCCGACTTGGCCGCTATATCCCGGATCCATGATAGCGCTGGAGTAATTGGCCTTCTATGGCCTAAATTCCTGGTCCCAGTGCTACCATGGACCCATCCATACTAATGTAATGTATCAAGGCCTACATTCCCGATCCCGGAACGATATGAATGATTCGTTACCCGTGTGCATGGGTGCTTTCAAGCTCCATTCATTTGCAACTGGATCGAATACTTGACAAGTCTTCGTTGCCACCACACCTGTACTCTTCTGCACACCCCCCACACAGTACAGTAGCTGGTTCAATACTGCAACCTGCAAAAGGAAAACCGAAATTTAAAAAAAATATAACTTTTATAATTCATGTTCAACACACAACACCCCTTAATAGCTGCAGCAAGTTGGCTAGAGCACTAGGTAATCTGACGATTTATGTAATAATGATTATCGTTTTTCCCACAATGGGATAAAAAGTTGATTGTTGTCCGGGTTAATACGGACAAAACTAAAAGAAAGAAAATACGGATAAAGAAAAAGTGTTTACTAAAATTGAAACGGATTCAGATCCCGCTCCAAACAATTATCTTAACCCAAGTATCAACCCTAATGTCCCTTTATCTTGGTGGTCGGTTTGCCTTCTTCCATTTTCCAAAATAAAGTTTTCCTAATATTACACGTTTACTGGGGAAAACTAAAAAGAGGGAAAGCGGGAAGGAGGGAAACTACACACTAAAATAAAGATATTGACATTAGAGTCAGTTTTAAACATAAGGTTGGAGTTAGTTAGTTCTGGGGTTGAGAATAGTGTTAAGGAAAGGGTTTAAATTAGTTTCCGTATTTTTACTGTGCAGTTTCCCTCCTTCCCGCTTTTCCTCCTCTTAGTGTTACAAGTTTACCCCTTATAAACGTAATTCCTCCGACTTACGCCTGCCTCGGAACAACGCGATTTGAGCGACTGGACGTGGCACCACTGCTCCGTCGTCGGGTTAATAGCACTCGACCGTGACGTGGTCATGTGACCCGGATGAACCACCGACCGCATACAGCATGCCTTTTAACACAGCGACCGCGAATCGAGCGCGTTTCTCACTCATTCGAGGCATCGCGCTCCACCGATTGGTCGCCGGTTCAAAGCATTCAACCGTGTCCAAGCATTCTGATTGGTTGAAGCCACCTGTGACGATAAAACTGGGTTAAACTAACAAAAAAAACGTTTGTGTCGGATTCGTATTTGATTAGTAAATAAGCGTTTTAATTCCCGAGTGAACGTCTGGCATAGCGTAAAACCGTATATGATTATTAAATGGGCGTTTTAAAACACAGACAAAACACAGCATAATTTAAATTAATCGTCAAAAATGATAATTTTTTAAACTAACAAAAAGTACCGGTCGTATTTGATTCGTATTGGATAAATAAACGCTTGTTTTAATTCCCTGTGCTGACTTAGCGTAAAAACTCGGGCGTCCGTTCATATTCGATTCGTATGGTCCAAATAACTGGGCGTTTTTAATCGAATTATACCGACAAAATAATGCACGATTTAAATTAATCATTTTTTAAATGGTTCAAATTTCATCTTTATTCAAAGCACTGGCACTGCGTGAAACTCTGGCGTTTGTTCAGTAAATCCATTTCCCAAAGTGACGTCCGATAATCAATAAACCTTCGAGCGAGGTTTAGAGCATCAAAAGGCTGCTGGTATTGGGCGCAGACAGGGGGCATGATTAAATGAAGAGAAAGCGGGAAGGAGGGAAACTGCATGCTAACATAAAGATTATGACATTAGGGTTAGTTTTAAACTTGGGGCTAGAGTAATGGTTAGTCTTGGGGTTGAGATTAGTGTTTAGGGATGGGTTAAAATTAGTTTTCGTATTTTAGTGAGCACTTTCCCTCCTTTTAGCGTTGCCCCCGACTGACAATCCCAACCACTCCAGTATTGATCGCCCCCACCTTCTACAAGGTCGTCTGCAATATGACGTAGAAAACGCTGCTGGTACGGCGAATATCGGGTTTCAATCGATTTATCATTTTGACGTTGTAAGCTGTGTGATACCTGGACTAGCGAAACGCAAACAAGAAATTGGAATTATGATCTTATTTTTTGTTATGTAGATAGTATTACACAGTTCGCACAATTCTAAAGTTTTTTTTTTGTATATTTTAGATTTTTTGTATATTTTAGTTTTCTTTGACCTATTTTTTTTGGTATATTTTTTGTATGTAGATAACGTAAAATGCATGCATTGCATGCGATTACACAGGCCGCACACTTCTAAAGTTCGCTTGAACTACAATCTGCCCACACCATAGTAAACCAGATTACGTGCTTAATTTTAAATCGACGCATTTGCCCATGGGAATTCGCGGCGCAGGCGTTAACACAATAACTCGCAGCCTTCATCGCACAACCAGTGCGACTTATTAGGATTCGTTTGTGATCTAATGCTTCCATGGGAGAGTAGTGGAATGACGTAGATGGTATTACGTGGCAGATGTGGGCCACGGTGGAGATTGTTTAATACGAACAGGGCGGATCACGTATTGAAGGAATGCTTCATGCATTATACAAGTATGTGTGTGGTATATTGTGCAATATTAAAAAGAAGGGAAACTGCTTCCCTTGAAATAATGAAACTAATTTTAAGGCTGCCTTGAACAATTTTTAAAACTTACTCTAATAAGGAAGGAGGGAAACTGCAAACTAAAACTATGGAAGCTCATATTCACCCTGTTTAAAACACTGATCTCAACCCCACAACTAACCCTAACTCCAACCCAAGTTTAAAACTAACTATAATATCGTAATCGTTATTTTAGTGAGCAGTTTCCCTCCTTTTCTCTTTCCCTCCTTTAATTTTTCCCGGGAATAATGATTGGTTCATTCAACAAGACACATGACCTATTTCCTTAAAAGCGCGTAGTGGGAAGGTTTAAGTCGTGCGGTCGTAGCATACGGGTTGCAGGTTTGATCCCTACCCTCACTACTACTGCGCAGCTGTGCTTCCGTGCAAGTCACTTAACGAACGTTGCTTCGATCCAACGGGTACAAATGGATCGTTGTAAATTGAATTAATATCGCATAATGAAGGCACCACTGGAAGCTAGTTGCTGGCGCGCGGATGTGTTAGAAACGCTAACTTCGCCCACACCCTCCGCCGACAAACAAGTTCTAGTGGATTAGTTTCCACATTGCACGTATGGTTTGGTCTAAGACCACCAACTAGCGCTAAGCGGACAATTTTGCTTTTTTTTGGCTTACCACCAAAAAAACGAAAAAACTAACATATCCGGGAAATCGCCACTAAACCTGATCCTGTATAATCAACTAGCTATAAAATGTAAGCTATCAACAAATAACCCTTTACAATGTCAAGACAGCACAAATAGTGACGATGTTTCTTAATATGTTAAACATTGGTCGTTAGATAAATAGTCTTGAATTCGAAACTGCAAGGGGGTTAACACACGGGCAATCATCAGATCACCTCGCGCCCACCGTTGGGTTACCGAGATATTGCAGTGTGTTGTGTAGAAACGAGAGGTTCCTCAAGAAAGTTGACTCCATACATTAAATCAAAGAGTTTGCAAGAAATATTCCAACGAACAAGCGAAATATCACTAAGTGTACCAGTACACTCATTTGTTTTTGCGCAGGACGTGTTTATCTGTGCAGAGCACGAGGAAACCTATGATTCCCGTGATACAATCTCTTTTGTTTCACCCACTACCCACGGCAAAATAGAAGTCCAGTCCACTATTTGTATTCAGGCTATTCTACGAAATTATTTGTGGCGTGCCAAATCAGTTGTACTTACAGACCAAAAGCGTGGCGGCGACAAACTGTGGTAATAAAAGGCGAGAGCACGGTCTGTAGTGAATGGATTGCTATTACTGATCTCGTAAACTCAGGTATTTGATTTATATTCTTCTGTGTTATTATTTCTTGTTTTATATTATTTATATTGTGTTCGTTCGTTTTAGTTACCGCATTTAATACACTACATGGGACAAGTGCACGTAAAAGGGGAAATTCTGCAGATTATACAACAGACAACAACGCACCTGCCGCTATAAGTTTCCCTTGTAACCGCGCCACCCCTGCCGCGCACCGCGCCTGGCTCAGCTGACCGAGAGGAGTGACGGAAGCGACGGAAGACGAGCAGGAGGTGGAAGTGGATGCCGGACTAGCTGATGACGTGGTGGTAGACGGAAGCCCGTTGACGTCGTTTCCGCTGGGAAATTGAAGATATTGTAAGATACGCTAACCAAATGATCGGTAAAAAAAGGATTTGTGCAGAAATATTGGGTGTTTATTACTGTTTTGTATCAAAAATACCCTTGATCTATCTGGTTGGAAACTAGATGGTTAAAACATACGACTATTCCAGCTATTTAACCCAGGTTAATTCCTGTAACTATTTGAACACGGAGAAATTAATGAAATAATTTATCAACCAGTTTGTTGTGAGTACTTTTGTTCCAAGGAAATTACCCGAAAAATGGTAGGAAATTACTCAAAAAATCCGATAGTTTATCATTATGGAAAGTTCAAGAACGGCAAAATTCCTGTAACAAACGAGCAATTAAAAAACGCGTGGTAGATTTCCACGAGCTAGGGATCACTACTCACTTGAACATATTGACGTTGGGCAGACGAATAGAAAGCGTGCACAGCACCCCACCCACCGAGCATAGCGATATCACGTGATCTGGAGATGTATGTGGTTGTGGTCACGTATACTGTAAACACGTGTGTGTGTGACGTAACAGGTAAAAATGGATATTGTTTTAGTTTGTTTTTTCGCTCCTTCGTTACAATAAAGAAGAATAAAACAATTATTTCAAGTTAAGGAGACAGGATAAAACGGCAAAACTAGTAGTTAAAACACGTCAGTGGATAGACACATTACAAATTATGCAAAAAGTGACGTTAAACCTTTAATTAATAAAAATAAATTGCAACATAAAACGTTAAATCAAAATTAAATATCAAAGCCTTTTCTAAATATTGGGTGTTAAAACTGGTATATATTTAGTCTATATAAAATATAAAAACTGAATCTAATTCCCGAAAATACAGGAATAAACACATACATTGGCGGTTTTGTTTGACTAACCGCAGGACCGTAGATTCAATATCAAAAAGCAAATAAATAAATTGACAGATCATATTTCCTAGAAACGCAGTTTTGTTTGTGAGGTTATTAAACAGGACACATATCCGCTTGCTAAGATACTACGGTCAATAGGTTACTGCGGAATATGCGATTTAGAACAATCTTAAAATTGTACTTTTTTTAAATTAAGCAGACGTTATTTAAATACTTGGACACTTTTGATCGAGGCTTTAATTTTATTAATTTCGATTTAAAGTTTTTTTTGTCGAAATTTAAAAGCAGAAGTAAACTAATCTAAAACTAAATTAAAAATGTTAAGTTGTTTATTTTGGGAATTTCTCGCTTCTGCTGACTGTTAAAATCAGTATTATGACGTAACAGAGAGTCATTAAACACCCACCACCAAATATAAGAGGTCAATAATGTGGCTGGACGTTCAATAAACTCTTGGTATAGATATAGTTTATTAGTAATCAAATCATTCATCATAAGACAATAAATGACTCATTTAAACAGTCCTTATTTATTACCGTTTGTATAACAATACCCGTTATTACATTATGGGGAATGCAGAATTAATGCATAATGTTGCAAAACCTTGCTTTTTAAAGGGCAACACTAAAAGGAGGGAAACTGCTCACTAAAGTTACAGAAACTAATTTGAACCCAGCCTTAAACACTAATCTCAACCCCATATATAATTAACCTAAACTCCAACCCCTTGTTTAAATCTAACCCTAATGTCATAATCTTGATTTTAATATGCAGTTTCCCTCCTTCCCGCTTTCCCTCCTTTTAGTTTTCCCCATTTTTTTAAATTTAAACAAACTAATCATTATTGAGTCCTGTAATACAAATATTATTAAACCAGAAGAAAACAACAATATAAGTGTTGTAAACATGACCTTTGACCTAATAAGCTACCATTGCGTATATTCTTTGTGTTAAAATTCGTATTTCCGTCGTTATTTAGGAAATTAAAAGGACTGGAGAAGCCATGGTAGCATGTTCTGGTGGTATTGATTCGTGGAATAAAACGTGTAAGCGGGATTAAGCCTTTTTGTTGCGTAACAAACGCTATTTGTAATTTAGGTTGCGTAAGCTACCCACGGATTATCTTTTAAAGTGTTTTATTTGATTGCAATGGACGAAAGAATTCGATTTCAAACTAAGGATTAGGTTTTATGGATCAAATAGCACCCAGTGCACAATCAACGGTATTAATTACAATACAATGCTGAAATTGTATGGAGTTGTCGTTGTAAGTGATACGTGTAAGAAACCGAACCGGCAATGCACAATAGAGGTGTGTGATGTAACATGGTGTATTGTGACGTGTGTTGTTTATGAATGCTGTTTGAAATAGCTGTGAAAAGAAAAATGAGAAAATCTATATATGCGGTATGACATCAATCACTATGTTTCCTATAAACACTTTAAACATTACATGGAAAAGGCTTAAAACGCTAGGTTTGAATTAACCCAGAAAATATCCCCATTAATATATACCAAAACTGTAACAAAACATAACACAAGTGTAAGTGGTGCATTTACAAAAAGTAATGCATGGCAAAAAAATGTCGTTGTAGGACAATTGGCATGGTGTTATAACTCAGTTGTTTTGGATTTTTATGACAAAAAAATCAGTGAAAATTGTTTATTTTTTAAAAAAATTCTGCATTCAATTCAGGTTAATATAAAATTTAAAACAAACTTTTTATGAAACTAATGATCTGATTTCTTAATTTTTTTGGTTAAAAACTTTTTAAAACAATTTTTACAAATTTTAGGACATACAAATTTAATATGGGACTACATATCGGTAAAATTCCACTCTTTCATTGTAGAGGATGCCACAAACCTTACATTACATAAGTATGGAATTAAGGCCATATAGACATTATGTAATGCCGCCAGCCTTACATTACATTAGTATGGTCGGGTACTGGGACAGATATTTAGGCTATGTAATGGCATGCCATGCCACTAACCCAGTGTTTTCCAACCCAAGTCCGCAGTCTCAAATGAGTCCGTGGAAGGTTTAAATGAGTCCGCAGGCACATCAACAATTTGCAAAACTTCTATTTGTTTTTGATTGTTTTAAACAGCAGTGATATGTTTTTGTAAACGAGACATTGTAACTCAAGGTAATTTTAAGTTTGTAGTAGTGTATCGTATGCACATAGTCCAGTTACGCTACACTTATGACTTACGCTAATTGAAAATTGATGCACTTCGAATCCGCAAAGACTTTCACTGGTAATGAAATAGTCCGCGACCAAAAAAGGTTGGGAAAAGCTGCACTAACCCGATCCTGGAGCTGGCGTTGTCGCGATGACTTTCCACTCATCCTCTGCTCGACAGCGCACGCGAGAGAGACTGTCATCCGAATCGCTGGATGAGATCGAATCCATGGACGAGGACCTCGACAATCGACTCTTCTGCTGAGCACCGTTTGCTTTGCCTGGAGGAAGGGTGGTGGGATTGAAATTAACCAAAAACTCTTCAGGAATTTGTCCCAAATGCGTTAAAGTTTTTGTATGCAAACACAGGGCAATTTTAACATATAAATCTGTGCAAGGTGATCTGGCGATTGCTTGTGTGTTAACCCCCTTGGTTTTCCCATTCAGGAGTTAACATGAATATCCTTTCCTATTTCTAATAGGTTGTTGATTGACTCTTCTTGCTACTCAATACAAATAACTTAAATAATGATAAACGACTTTGTTTAGTTGAAATTTAGAAAAAATTAATCGATTAAAAAGTTTTAATAACAGAATCGCAAAAGCAAAATTCTGCTTTTATATATGGCCATAAATGCTTCGTATACAAAGTTATGAATAATTTATGAAAAGCTCAGACATATGACACATCTGCTTAGCAAATCCATATTTGATGGGAAAGCAAATTCCAATATGGACCTCTTATTAAAATCTGTAGCTTCTGCAGGGCTTCAAAACAACAGATGATTTAAAGATATCTCTTAACCTATAGATGCCTGAACTTGTATGACACAGTCGATAGAATTTTCCAATTAAATTGCAAAGTGACCCTTCATTTAAATATTGGGGGTACATTACGCAGGTATTAGATTCTGCATATATATCACATCTCATTAAAATCTTTAGCCGCAATCTTATGAGTTATAATACTGGTAAAATACTGTACATTGCTGTTTAAAACCAGAAAGTACGGTGTCA
>CH002554.1:243645-260478 GCA_000149265.1 Ciona savignyi | reverse complement strand
TCCATCAAATTCAAGTCAGTGATTTGAGATTTTTATTCCTAGATATGTGTGATGTCTAGTGTTCAGATATGGTTACATAGCTTTGAATTGTTGATGTCAGTAGTGAAAAAAGTTTTATTTAGTAAAATAAGCAATATCAAATAATAAATGCACTGTATTAGCTATGCTAAACCAAATGTGACACAAAGCATTATGATTGGGGTTCTAATGTCCCTTCTATCCCTTCTAAAATTCAGTTGTTTTAGTTTAGTTTGTTCATTTTTTGCCCCAGTATTAAAAAATGGCCAACAAATTAAATTACGACATAGGAACAGGAAAAGACGACAAAACGAACAGTCGTTAAAACACGTAATTAAAAAATGATATATTTTAATAAATGTAGCGGACGCGGCCACCAAACCCAAACGAAAGAACAGTATTGTGCAAACAAAATTTGATTAAGACCAAAACAATATAAAGCCTTGAAGAAGAGTGTCCGGTAAAGCGCAAACAGTACTTTAGATTTTACTTTTACTTCTCTTGTCCAGGGACAAAGCGAGAGAAAAACAAAGAAGGCTGCAAAATAAGAGAAAGGCAGAAGAAGGAGAGAAGCCAAAGTTTGTGAGTAAAAAAGCAAAAGCTTGGTCGGGCATTAAAGAGAAAAAAGAACTAAGGAGAGAAAAGAAAGAAAAAAGGAAGAAGCAGAAAGAAAAAATGGTAAATATGCAACATTATGTTGGGTGTAAATAGATTGGGATGTTTTTTCTGCGATTAATATGTTAATTGGATTGTATGCAAACTTTTCGTTTCCTTTTCTGTCAATTTGAAAAACATATTAGGATATGATGGGATATTCATGTTTATCCCCATAAATGGGTAAACCAAGGGGGTTAACACATGGGCAATCGTCAGATCACCTCGCGCCCATCGTCGGGTTACCGGAGCTATTGCAGTGGGTTGTGTATGATTCACATGTTTCCTTAATATAGTAGAACCCATTAATTAACTGGGTTTAGACAATGTCTGCTAAGTTCCTTGCACAAGGACACACACCACCTACAACCTAATTTCGCACCTGCAACCCTTCGACTGAAAGGCTTCACACTAAACCACCAGACTCATCTGTGGAACAATATTCTCATATATTATAATGGTGAACATATAAATGAAATCGCCGTGGATAGAATTTGAACCCACAACCATCTGGTCTTGTTTAATCGATATTCCTCAGACATTTGACGATGACGAGTTGGAAGAACTTCGTAAAGATGCTAAACTTGTCAAGAAACTTAAGAGGAAACAGGTTGGTTAGCTTAGTTCAGTGGTTCCCAAATTAAAAAAAAAACTTTACAAAGGACCCATAGCATTTTTTTTAATGTTTGACACAGCAAAAATAAGTGTTTTGCTCCTCTGTCATTGTGGCAAAATTGCTCATAAAAACTCTAGAAACTTAAGGTTGTGTGGTCGCAAAGCTGGTTGCTAGTTCTGGGCGTAATTATTCTGCGAATAAACCGGGCGGGTCAACACACTTTTCTGTGGGACAGTTTGGAAGAGCGCTGTTTCATCACTAACATGAGCGGCAGGGTATATCAGGAAGGGTTAGGGTTATACTATGATTTACCCCTAACCCAAACCGCTCATCTTAGTGACGAAAATACCCCTCTTCCCACTGTCTCGCAGAATATTGAAGCCCTTATTTCTTGGCGTCTTTTTTTAGGCAGGTACTTAGCTAACATTATAACAATATAATCATCCGACCTTATAGCTTAATTGCATAAGTGTTGCCCTTCAGGTAAAATAAATGATAAAACCTTCAATAAGTATTTTAGCTGCAAGAATCCTATTACAACACCTGTTCAGTTATTGTGCATCGAAATACCCAATGAAATATGGCACCGCCCACGTTAATATGGGTTCCTCTAAAAGACCAGTAATAGGGCTGCTCAATATAGGATGAATAGGTATTCTAGAATCGAAATACCCATGTAAATAATATGTCACCATCCATGTAAATACTCTAAAGGACTAGTTAGTACCTTACTATCTAAGCAATTTCGTGGGTGTACATCTCCTGCAAAACTGATATTCGTAAATAAATTCTGATATCCCAACCCTAACGACCCAATACTATTCTGCTAACCACTTCCTAATATGCTTGTAGATAAGCAAGACTCAATATGAAGATGCTGTTGAATTAGATGAACAAAATATGAAGAAGACATTATAACTAAGGTGAGTTTTGATTATGGTCCAGATAATTTTAACTACGACTCTTAACTTTTAGATTCTATATAAGGATAAAAATAATGTTGTCATATTCTCGTTTTCACACCACACTTTAATATACTATAGTTGAATACAGATGGGTTAGTGGGGTGTGATTATTACATGTTTTAGTCACACTACCAGGCAAAATCATCTAAACTTGCCTTGCATAATTGTAATAACCATTATATGTAGCAACCATAGCATGGATTGAATTACAGTTACAGACTCTGCATATAAACACTATCCATGCCACAAAACCACTTATAACTATTTTTGTTTATTAGCACATGGACCGAAAGAAATAATATCAAAATCTCTATCTTGCAAATAAAACGATAACCATGTTCACATACTAAGTCAGGTTACAAACCCGGTATCACAGGAGACATACAAAATTCTTAATTAGAAGTGTCGCATGTAGGTATATGGCCAGTTATAGCACATCTCTGCCCCTATCATTGCATAATACATGATGCAAATGTGGCATGGAGTAAACGTGGTACTGCTATTTATGTGATGGCTAATTTAATGTGGAGGTAATAGTTGTTTGTCTTTAAATACGATTAGTTCAACAATGTGTATGGAAGGGTTTGTATAGAGAGGAAGTTACCATCTGGTGGAAGTTACCATCCACGGATTCGTCATTTTGACCGATTCGGCCACAGTTAGCACGGTATAACCGATACTTAAGGGCAGTTATCAAATTTCGTACAGTTTATTGCGACCAATGGCCCAAAAATCAAGTACTGACTAAATGCAATTAAAAATGTCGATAACTGGCGCAAGTATTGGTTATACCGTGTTAAACCTTACTTAACGTTGTTTTGTATATGATATGGTTCGTACACTGTGTCATAACCTTGTTTTGTAGGTTCGGCGTGTGGTGTCATGATTTCACGAAGCTGTCCACATCCTCACGCAGATTGGATACCCTGGAGACCGTGGCGTCTATTAATATCTGCTTCGCTTCATACGTGTCGCCGATGTAGCCGCGCTCGCATTGCTGGACGTAATTTAACATTGCGACGCGTTGCGCTGCGCTTTGCGGGTCGCGTGTCGGTACGGTTTCCCTCGTCCGTCTACGTTTTTGAATCGTTTGAAAGCTCTGAGTGAACAGAGGCACCTGTCGAACGGGGCTGCTCGGTTCACGGGGTTTGAAGTCCGGTTTCTCGGCCGCGATGCGCAGCAATTCCCGGCGTATGCGCTCTTGTTGCAGACATCGCGCTTTCTCCACCATTTTCACACGGATCCGTTCCTGCTCGACATTACTGAGCATACCCGGCTCCACACCGCCCCTAGTTGCGCGTGGAGTAGTCGGCGCCGACCGAGTTCTGGACGCCCCTGACATTGTAGACGGCCGGCGCCTAAACATAAGCATATTGGGAGCTTTTAAACTGTGTCGTCTGCGGGTCGGACTCGGCGATTTCTGTCCCGGAGGTTGCGGCTCTCGGACCTCGAAAACGTCCTCCTTCTCCCCGAACCTGACAACAGCGGCGGCGGTGGATGGTCTTGCTCTCTCATCCTCTTCAACCATGGTCACTAGCCCCGATTCCTTCATCCCGGATGTCTTCCTCTTCCCTGGCGCTGTGCTCGGTCGGAGGTTCACCTGGACCTTGGTGACCTCATCGATTGCAGCGTCATTGATGTCGTCATCACTTGATGACGTCTTCGGAGGCTGCGAAGTTGCCGATCTGTCGCTGTTGATTCGACTTCGTGAGGCAGGCCTTCGTCGTTTCGACGAGGGGGGGCGTTTTTCTGCGGTCGAAATGGAAACTGAATAAAAAATCAAACGAAACACGAACCATGTGTATTTATTGTGTGGTCAGTCCTTTTAATCGAAAAAGCTGCAGGTTCGATGGTCGGTTGTGTCCTTCGGCAATGCAATTTACGGATTAATGGGTTCTACCAAATTGAAGAACCGTGTCTATCATATATAACACACTGCAATAGCTCCGGTAACCCAACGGTAAGCGCGAGGTCATCTGACGATTGTCCTTGTGATAACCCCCTTGGTTTCCCATTCAAGAGAATAAACCTGAACATCCTATCCTATATATACCAACCATACCTGTGACACCGAATGGGGTTTCAGCTGGTGTGTTGGGTTTGTTGAGGTGGTTGATAGATGGTGGAGCCCTGGTGCCCCCACCCGTGCTTGCTTGCGCTGCTGCACTCATTTCCGCTGTTACCTGTACCAACAAAACTGGGTTAACCATTCGGTCGTGTGGCCGAATGGTTACCGACTCTTATACAAAAAATAAGAATCACGGTCATAGTGACGAACCCATCATGGGTTCAGAACTTGGCACGGTAAAAACATTGGGTTAGCTCCATGAGTTAATAGGATATAGAATGTTTTTGTTTTATTTCCTCAAGGAGAAACGCATGGTGCTGTATTGCATCGTCAAAATACCTCCCGATCTATTGCAGTTGGTTTTTGTATGTTTATTTTGGAGTAGTTGATTTAAGATACCGGTGCCTTGCACAAGTGGCTGTTTTCATTCCATACTCTCGGCTGAAAGCTGACACAAGAATCAAGTGCGGCGGATTCAAATATTTGGCTCGGTACGCCAATGGCGGAACGTCCAGGTAATAAGAAGCGAAGATATACATCCGTATTAGCTGGTCGGATGTGTCCTTCGGCAAGGTACTTAACGGACATTGCTTGAACTTAGCGGATTAATAGGTTTTACTAAATTGAAGGAACGTGTCGATCATACACAACACACTACAATAGCTTCGGTAATGACAATTGCCTGTGTTTTAACCCCCTTGTTTTTTTCCCATTCACGATGATAACCATGAACATCCTATCCAAGACCCACAAGATAACCATCCTGCCTACCAGTCGGTCAGGAGGAACTAAGCCATTCCTCTTGTAATATGCTTGTGGTGGGTCGTTGTCTCTGTACCCGCTGGAGAGCGTCCGGACTTTGTTCATGAAATACTTGGCTTTCTCCTGTTTGATGCCATGGAGTTGACGAAGTCGTTCTTCCTCTGTCACTTCGTGCGTCATCGATTCCATTTCGCGCCTGTTTGTGACGTGTCAATCAAGCAAATGTCAATTAGCTTACACCTATGTTTACTGAGCCAAGTTTTGAACCCGTTGTCACAAACTAGAGTGGAATTATGTTTTTGTATTGCGCAACCTACTTTAAAACGTGATGTTTTTCAAATTACCGTGGCTTTGTGACGACATAATGCATAAGTTATTGTCGTTCATTTTGATGTTAATATGGGACGTTGGCAGTTGGAAAATGGACAGTAAACAAAGCGGTAGTGTTGCAAATTAAAGTTGTGTGTTATTCTGATCACGCTTAAGATCAGCCAATATTTGGGCATTGGGAAACCAATATTTTTGATTTCTGCATTTAAATAGGTGTGAAAGTGGACCTGTGTGTGTTTTTTTGATGAGTGTAAAAATAGTGTGTGTTCTCTTTTATTTCGCCAATTCGAAAAACCCCCCTACTTTTTCTCCTCCTCGACTCTCACTTTTGCCTTCTTCTCTTCAAATCTCTTTCTTGCGTCCTGGATTTGGAGTTGGCGATCGTAGATTTGATCCAATTTCCTCATATATATTCCCATCTTCGGCACGAACTCTTTCTCGCAGAGTTCTGAATGATATAGAATCAAAATAACTGATTTGAAATTTCGAGTTTTGAGAGAAACGTAACAAAGCTGACGTATTTTATTCCTAATTTAAGTTGTTTGAGGATTATTAACGAAGGGATTAAAAAAAAACATAATACATCGAAAAACGCCATAAAAACTGGGTAATAGTTAGTTTATAAACAAGTAACCTATATAGTTGACTTGGTCCTAGTGGTTTACTAGATTCAAGCAAGTAAGCTAAGTCCCATGCAGACGACCCCATACCGACTAGCAAGCAGTTGGTTTCAAATTCACCACCTTTCGGTTGACAGTTCAACGTGTTACCAGTGAGCTAATCAACCGGAGTTATTTCGTGTCATCCAACACATTAACCATTAGACGTTAATGCTTATTGTCATCAAACATATCCGAACGTTTTAAGCATATCTGCATAGCATATCTAGCAATAACTAACAGAACAAACGTGGTTTTAGGAAAGGGAAGAACTAAAAAGAGGGACGGGAGGAAACTGCTCTTTAAAACTATGGAAATTTATTTTAACCCTGCCCGAAACACTGATCTTAACTCTAAAACCAACCCCAACTTTATAGTCCGCCCAAGCGACCCAATCTTCATTTTAGTGAACAGTTTCCTTCCTTCCCACTTACCATTCCTTTTAGTTCCCCTTGAGAACTGTTCAAAAATAAAAACTGATAAATGAACCTCGCAAAACTTTTTTTACCGAGACAAGTTCCGAATCCATGATTCACAAGGATCGTTTTTTGTGTAAAATTCGGTATATGTATCGGTCGCGTTAACCATACTGTCACACGTACTGAACCTCGCACTCACTTTTATTCCAATCCAGATAAGCCTCTTGCGCCATCAGGCGATCATTTTCCAGTTTATTTCTATGGATTCGAAGTTTATCATTTTTCTTTTCCTGTTGTTTTCTATGTTCGATCAACTTTGCGAGTTTGTCGGTTTCCGGCATCGCTTGTTGTCGAAATGACGTGGGGTTATGACGTCACGAATTCAGTCAAGTATGTCGGTTGACGACAACATTTCTAGAACCGGACGGCTGGTTGTGTTCTTGTGCTGGTCGGCGTACAGCAGCTCTAGCTTCTCTCCTGAAAATACAAGACTCCGCATTTAACTCTCTTCTACCTGAAATATTGCTTTAGTACCTTGGTATTGGTATACGAGCCGACCGCATGTACGGCAAAATCGGGCCTCTGTACTTTACTAACACTTCTCCGTGCGACATATTACATACTCGTTGATTTAGCTGTTTTTACAAATTTATGCAATAGCCGAGTAAGCCTAGCAAGTAAAAATCAATGCCAATGATGATTAGTCGTTATACATGATATGATAATATGACACAAACACACATATATTGAGTCATGTAGGCCATACATGACTCAATATATGTGTGTTTAAACACACATATATTGAGTCATGTACAACATACACTGTCGGACACAGTATAGTTATGGGTTCCCTATGAAGGAAACATTTTGATTTTACTTGTTTTTTTTTCGTTTTTGTTTTGCGTCACGCTCGTGAAAGTCATGTAATGTCGCCAAATAATTGGCATGAAGAAGTTATTCTTTTATTTTGCAATGACCTTAAATTTCACAAAAAAAACAAGGGGGATTTCTGCTATCGGAAAAATGGGAAAGAAGAGGCCGCCTATCTTTGAACATTTTTAGCGTTATCGACGTTATTTCGTGATTAAAAAGAAATATTTACTTAAAATTTATTAATATTTCTATTGTTATTTTTAGTATACTAATGCGTGCGGTTTTAAAAATAGTGGTGATGGTTCACACGTGGTTGACACCCCCTGGTTTATACCATCTTATATATCTTATGCAAAATATGCGGTCAAAACATATAGTCTATAAGATAGGAATGGTTAATAATTTTGTATTCCCCTTAATGAGAAACTGACAACAGTGCAGTTATCACGTGTAGGCAACCGTTAGGTTTACTGATACGGGTTACTGGAACTATTACAATTGGTGTTGTAGATGATTTAGACGTTTTTTCAGTTTTAATTTATTAATCCACGTTTACCAAGAAAACAACGTTTTCACTTATTGCTGGTTTTGATCCCACATCCTTACGGACTTGCAAGTAACCTACGCCCTTACAGACACAGCTAACCGACCACACAAAGGAAACATAAGTATGATGGACAACAAAGGGCTTTGTCATTTTAACACAGACATCTTCGGCGCGCGACCACTCTTCAGGTTTCCTGGGCAGTGTGGGTTGGTCAGTCGGTCAATCGAAAGTTACAATTGTGTTATTACCGGGTTTTAAGCTATACAGTCTGTCCAAATTAATTTTTACTGGTTGGGCTTATGGAATATGGGACTCGTCTATCACTATGGGATAACTAAAGTTATAATCGCCAGAATAAACCGTGTTTATTAAAGTATGTTGCAAGTTTAAGTTATAGATATTGTAATATTTTAACCTATTTATTAACTGGCCTAAATGAACCTTAAACTAGCGTCCCCAAGAAGCCAACGGGCCCTGGTTTCGATACCACAACCCTTGGGTGTTTGTTCGACGCGTTAACCTAATGAGCCAACCGAGCAGACAAATATTCCATTATTTTCCTGAGTTTCTGTAACAATACCGACGATATGTACATTGCTTTTAAAATCCACTTTATACAGTGTTTGCGGAAAGCTAAACTGTTTGACTTTGCATGGTCTTAAATCACAACGCCTTGAAAGCCAGGCTCAAAGTAATCCTGTTTAAGCAATTTACGACAATGAGTTTTGTTTGGTCACTATTACAACAGTAACCTAAAGTTAGAAACTTCAATGCGCAGAAAGTTACGCCTTTGTGTGCCAACGACAATTTCTTTGTTTCATACTGGGTTACTGTAGGCAAAATACTAAAACTGCATTACGATTTCGAAAGCAAAACCTATACATATAGCTTACATATCTGTTTTCTACCAAAATTCGACAAAAGCAGTATCAACAAAAACAAAAGCTATCTGACACAAAGCGTGATATATCAAGTTACATTCCTGAACGTAAAATCACAACATAGTCACCACCACCACTTGCGCGAAACACACCCATATTCTGATTTAAACGATGTACTGTTGGAATGCAGATACTTATATTGGTATCAGCAAGGTCACCGAAACACGTCGATAAGGTAGGCTGTTAATCCCACTGGTAATTAACCTCTAAAGGAAATCACACACCCGTTATAGACCTGCTGATTGGACTTAGAAGTCTACTGGGCAATGTGGTATCATGTACTCGCATGTACTCGGTAACCAATAATGCCAAACACCTTTTATATGATTGATAGAACAGCTATTTAGTGGGAGGCTTTATAGCTAAGTGGCTTGTATCAATACTTTAGGGTTTATCTTCACGTTTTTTTTGTGATATCCTTTGCAATGTTAACATTTAACCTAAGAAAAACGAGATTTAATAAATATCGCACATAGAAACACTATATATGTAATATATATGTATATGTGTGTGTTTGTGTATAAGAACAAATGGTATTTTAGTAAACAAAAGTCATTATGATATAAAGCTAAGTACTCACGTTATTTGGAGAATTCTTCTTCTTTCACTGTTGGGGTGAAAACACTTACAAGTTGTTTATTTAAACACACACAGCATATCAAAGGACTTAATAATTCTCCTAGTAATATATATACAATAAACCAATGAACGTTCTTAAACGTCAGCAGTTATAGGAAATGTTAATCGTAATAAGGGAAAAAGCTTCTTTACTAGAAATACTCCTTCTGCCGCTGATTCGTAAATCACTGTCGTTAAAATAGGAACACGCGTTACCATACGATACTTTCGTTTTATTGCCTGTTTCATTCGATACAACAGAACAAAATGAACGCTTTCTTCCACTACAATTCTTCCGCCAATTTATTACGATTGATTAGTTCTGTGGCTGTGATTTCATACCTCAAAACGTAATGAATCTGTTGATTAAACAGCACAAAGTCAATTTCCCAACCCCTGTCTATAGTGATCAGATTAAAAGATTACGCGAAAGGGAAAAGTCGAATTTCTGCTCTCGTTGAAACACTCCCGCGTCGTCCGAGAGCCATTGTGATCAAACAATGGAGTTGTCACAATGGGAAAACGACACGGAATCTAGTCCGACCGAGGTGTTTGTTTACATCCTGTCGGTTGTACCAGTGATAGTGAAAGGGCAGGGTTAGGGCGCGCGTGCGCGGTGCAATCTCAAACACTCAAGTACTTCTTTTAGCAACACTTACCAGCTTGAACGCGACACCACAAGCTACCAACGGGCGTTCTTGAAACGATGTTTCGTAAGATCAATCCACTATTCAAATATACCTTCTAAGTTCACTATTTTCTTTAGTTGTCAATTGGTATTATTCGAATGTAAAGTGTCGTGGATTGATAGCGGTTTAATAATTAGGTGGTGGTTTGGAGCCTCTTTAATCATTCTGTCACTGACTTATGTCGACATTAAGTTAAAGCAACATTACGCTATTCTCCGACATATTGCAAAATCTACGTCACGGGATCGTAAACCGGATGGTAATGGGATTAAAACTTACCGGTTGCAATTTCATAAGGTCCTTTAACAAGATTATATGAGGAGAATACGATATTCATGTTTATCCCCGTGAAATAGAAAACAAGCTAGCGACTAGTTTCGAATCTGAAACCCTTCGGCTGAAAGGCGACGCACTAAACCACTAGACAAATCTGCCGAACTTATCTAGTTTCAATCCCATGATGTTCTTGCCACTATCTAGTTTCAATCCCATGATGTTCTTGCTTCAACCACCGTTCTACTCAAAGTTAACGCTCCAACCGGCTGAGGTATGCGGTGTGAGTTTTCTGTTATATACAGCTCACGTTTAAGTTGTTTTTGCTTATGGAATTAAAAGTTGTAAATAGTAAATCTGTTTCCAATATGGAACAACCCATATTCTATGGTAGATGCGCAACACCCCCATGTAGCGATTAATGTAATTTAAAATTTCGACCACATGGTGTCAGTGGTAAGCCGCATATTTTCGTCACTATAGCAACAACCTACCCACGCGGCTTTATTTGTTTAGTTGGATATTCCAAAGAAAAAACAAACCTTTTAATTAATATTTGCTTAATAAAGTGTTTAAACATGACGGAAGAAAGCTTAGAAGAGCCGGATATCAATAAAGACAAGGTTTAAGACACAAAAGACAGTTTATTATGTTTGTAAACAAAGGACAGGATTTTCAGAACATTTTGCAAGTGAGACAGAATTTACAAAGGTAAAAGAAATACAATTTGAATGTTTTAATTTTTTTTTAAAGTAATTTAATGAAAAAAACTAACAAAGGCAGTGCTACAACCTAATCATGTTTTTATTTTGTATAAAGGCCTCTTTAAGGTTTTTTGTGATTCACAATGAAAGTGCGCAAATTTAGCTACTGGTAACTCTAATACTGATCTATAGTCAGCCCTACACACAATATGCATCCTGAAAGTATCGACCAAATGCTGTTCAACGATCAAATAATATCAAGTCCTGCTCAAAAACATCCGGAAACATCTTCTAACAACAGGGAACAAACGTTTTCCAGGAAGACCAAGAAAACAACTCCTTCGAAATGGGAAAATCGGCTCGCAGATGCGGCGTTGCGGCAGGCAGCAGAAGGAGGCTACCTCATCTCACCTTCGAGGGCTTTTCTATTGGAACGGTGAGACTAAGACAGGATGGCTGATGCTTGATGGTTTTGTAAGGTCGACCCTGGGAAAAACTAGCCGGAGAAAAACAGCAAACCAAAATGAATAGGCCTATTAGAGAATTTATGTTTGGCTGGTGGTTAGAGTTAGCTTTGTGGTACCTCTAAATACTACAGAATCGCTTGGACCGCTTGGATCACATAGAGCGCTTGAAACGCTTGGATCGCTTGGAGTGCTTGGAGTGCTTGGATTACTATACTTCGTAATTACAAAAGCCATGATATTAATGTTAGGGTTTGGGGTTAAAGTTAGTTCTGGGGTTGAGATTAGTGTTTGAATATTTTCAGGGTTTGAATAGCAATCTAAGTGATCCAAGCGATCCAAGCAATCCAAGCGGTCCTGTAGTGTTAAGAGGCACCCTTAGTTTTGTGGTGGATATTAGTGTTTTGGTCAAGATTAGATTTAGTTTTCGTAATTTTAGTAGGCAGTTTCCTTCTTCCCTCATTTTAGTGTTCCCCTTAACTCTGTAATCATAAGCATCTTATTCAACATTTCTATTCACATGGTTTAATATGGCAAGTTCACTTATATTAGTACTATCCATCCTTGGCACAAACCAACATTCTTATTGATTTAATTATAGTGTTCCTATTAGAAGCTGTTTTTTGTTTACCATAATCATGTTTAATTTTAAATTATATTTCAAAACATTATACCACAATAACAATCCGCTATAAAGTTAAATCAGTAAAGACAAGTTAATTAAAATTGTTCCACAGATGCCAAACAGCTGGGAAGCCATCACTGAAAGACATTGAATATATTCACCTCTCCCACTTTCATATCCGCACTCTCGGACATATCCAGTCGTGTCGTCATTTGAGGGTCTGCATTCTTAACAACAATTACCTGACACGGTTCAGCGCCTTAGAGAACTGTCCGTATCTGGTTCGCTTGGATTTGCACTCGAATCAGGTGGGTCACACTAGATGGTGCTGTTGCAGTGATATTCTCATCAAAGGTCTCGATGGCACATTACACTGCACATGTGTCTCATAATCTCAAAGGTCCCGCTTCGGGTTTTCATTGAGAAACAAAAATAAACACACATATTTTTTTAAGCCTTTAATAAAATTATCTATCCATTTATGCTAGTTTTAAAACTCCAGCTGTTTTATACACTTCTAAAAGTGTATTATTTTGTTTTCAGGAAAAGATAAAAATATAAACTGACAAAAATTTAACATAAACCACACAATGCAGACAAAAGGCAGATTGAAGTGATTCACATGGAGTTTGACTCCAAGGACTACAAAGGGAAGCTTATTAAAGGAACAGAAGTGATGTAATAACCCACCTAACCCACGTACATTACACATACCCACTTTACACAATGCACAAATAATTTAGAAACTTTTTAGGTAAATTCTAGAGTCTAAAAAATGTAATTTATTTTGGAACATCCCTGTACACTGTATGTATTGTTCCCTATATAAATGCACATATTTTTATATATAAATACACATATTTTTACTTGCACACGGATATCTTTAAATTAAGTAGAGTAATATACATTATAATTTGTTACACATAGTCACATGCATGAGATGTAGTTGCTAAGTGACTTTTCACAAACTGAGTAGTTTAGCCAGGAAATAAGGATATCAAAAATGTCCGTGGGCGTTAATACAGTTTTTTTTGTTACACTCCATTCTTGTAATGCTTACCAAATGTTACTCTTTCCACTACTATAGTAAATGTATAGGATATTCAAGTTTATTCCCGTGAAAGGGAAAGCTATTGGGGTTAACACACGGAAAATCGTCAGATCACCTCGAGCCCACCGTCGGGTGATTTTTAATTTAAAGCTACTTTATTTAAACATAATTATTTAACTCTTTCCCTCCCAACTCGCCATATATGGCGAGTTGGTGGGAAAACATGGTATCCCGTCTGTCCATAAATGGATACAAATCTAAAAAACGATTTCTCCGCAATGCGTAATGGTAGAGACCTCAGCTATGGCTCATTCGATCAAGGAAACCCTATATTTTATTCTCTGTGATTATCGTGGAGAAATATTAAAAATGCGAGGAGTGATAGCCTTTCTTTTTCAAGGCTTCGCCTCTTATTTCTATCGATTTTACACGAATTTACACGTGACTAACTCAGCCAATAGGAGTCGTGTTAACTTGCAGAGAAGCTCTTTTTGTCAAGCAAGTCTTTCTTTACATTCTCTGTGAATTTCGTGCCGTTGAGATAAAAAGGAGAGCGTTGGTGACGTTTTCGCAGCAGGCGGTTATGCTTCGTGTTCACCAAAGCATGAATCCAGCTGGGCCTGCTGAGCGCACGATAAAGAAAAAGGCGGCGAGACTAGCTAGTTCGGTGTGCCCTGCTTTGAAGAATATTGGATATAGTATTTGCGTTTGTTTGGTTTTGTATGCCCTTTTTACACTTCCTTCAATGTTCTTTTTTATACTTTTTACTATTTTAGTTCTACAAAACTAAAAACTTCAATGCGTTTTGGTTCAAGTTTTCATAATATAGTCAGAAAAAAGGGAAATTTCAATTACAAATAGTAAAAAAACTACTGAAGATAGAAATACAGTTCGAATTTTCCTGAGTACAAAAACTATTAGACAATCTACATTCCAATTTTCATCTCATTTGGGCATTCCAATAATAAGTGAGTATTTCGTTTGTCAATGCACCTCAAATTTTTCAAAGTCGAGCAGAATTTTCTTTGCATAAAAAGTGGTGTTCACTAAAGTTTACATAATATATTCTTTATTAGAGGTAGATTTTAGATGTGCAGCTTGTTTAAAAGAGGGATAAATTATCTTTCCAACCATACTAAATATTAAATCATAGCATAAACTTTAGAAAAACTGTGCTAATTTGAAAATGACTAAAAATTCTAAAAAACACTGCGGGACAGCATGTTTGAATTAATGCATTTGGCCGGGAGTGAAAGAGTTAAACAGAAAATCAAATAATGTAACCATGCCAACTTTTTATTAGAATCAACTAACGCCAATGTTGCCTAATGAATTGCTCTCAAATTGATTTAAGTGAATTTAATTGTATTGACTATAATGTTAAACAAAGTACCTAACCCAATACAAATAGACTTATAAGACATATTACAATGTTAAGTACTGTTTTATTTAATATGCAAATATTAAACCATTTACCGGTAAGGGTATATGAAGTGTGGTGTATAAATCCAATATTTGAACATTATTAAATGAAATATCTTACTATAAGATTCAAATATGAGAAGGATTGGTTAAAAATTTGGGATAATCACATTTATCTTTCTATTGTGTACCGGCCAGATATACAACCCGACTGTGGGCACAAGGTAATATGGTGAATACCCTGCTTATACACACTGTTGTTTACCCACCCCCAAGGGATAAATATGACCCTATACTTTCATATATTTTGTTTGCTTATTATTGTTATTTTCGCTTAGGTTTTCCGGTCAAGTCCGCTATATTTATTAAATATCCTTTTTTTAATGACGTGTTTTAACGACAGTTCGTTTTGCTGCCTGTTCCCGTTCCTGTGTCGTGATTTGATTCGTTTGCCATTTTTTAATACTTGGGCAAAAAATGAATCAACTTAAACTTACCTAAACTAAAAACTATTCTGTGCCCATAGTTATCCACTTACTTTAAATCACTAGATTAAAATTAAAAGAAACACAAAATATTTGCCAGCTAAACAAAGCTATTGTAATGACTGTAAATTTGTTTAAAAAATATTGTGCAGATGAATTTGTTAATTTTTTTGTTTTAAAAACACTAAATTTGTTAAAAAAAAACTATTTCACGCAGATAACAAAATTACCGGATGAAAATTTCTGGCGTGAAATGAAAAGTTTGCGAATCTTGAACTTGCATGATAACGGTATCGGTAAACTAGAGGATATACAATCTCTATGTGTGTGCGTCAACTTGGTTGTGTTGACACTTTACGACACCCCACTCAGCTTGAAAGCAAACTACAGGTACGAAGTATTGGTGGTGTTTGGGATTTTATGGTGGGGGGCAGTGTAGCTCTGATTTATTTATGCGCAGAAATGCCTTGTTGGTTATTTCGGTACCTTTAAGCTGAAGGGTTGCAGGTTCAAAGCTTGTCAATGGCTAACTAGTCTGTTGTGTCCATGATTAAGGCACTTAGCTAACAATAAGCCAACCCAGTTGATTAATGGGTTCTACTAAAATTGAAGATACAACTCAATCATACATATTTTATACATACACATACATAAAATCATACAAATCATACATACATAATCATAAATTTTCTTATGAAAAAATAATGAATGACTTTTGCTTCTTTTCTCTTCAGATTTTTTAAAACTTATTTTACCACTATTAAAATACATAATTAAAAGTAATAATAAAACACACAGCATAATTGACTTATTCTGTTCAAAACAATTGCTCTAAGTTAATTTTTCATATTATTACACACTAAATTGAAAAAAAGGGGACAATAATCCAAAATTTGTCTCTCCCACGTTTTCCACACACATTCAGATCACCATAAATATCTTCCAACTTTATTTATCACGAAAGACATCACACCGTGAACAGCATCTGGTCATTAAAAGCGCTCGACCATCACGTGATTGGAGATGAGGAGATTATAGAGGATTCATTGTTCTCCAAACGATTCACCGCAATGAACCCAAAGCTTTTTGTCGATCTCTGTCCAAAACAAAATGAGGTAAAATTCAAAAAAATAGCTCTTCAGTAGGATAGGATAGGATATTTATGTTTTTCCCCTTGAATGGTGATACTAAGGGGGTTAACACACGGGCAATCGTCAGATCACCTTGCGACCACCGTTAAGTTACTGGATCTCTTACAGTGTGTTATGTATTATTCACATATTTCTTCAATTTGGTAGAACCCACTAATCTGCTAAGGCAAAGTCTGTTAAGTGCCTTGCCCAAGGACACAACCGATTAGCCAGTGACCAGTCGGACAACGGTAATATTCCTCTTTAAAGGTGTCCGCTATACTTGTTTATTTTTATTATTTTTTCAAATGACGTGATTTGATGACTTTTCGTTTTTCCGTCTTTTCTGTGTTGTAGCTGAACAAATTAAATATTAAAATTTTATTTTGGTAAGGTTTATTGTGCTGCATTTTTTTAAGCAATACAAAATTAAATTTGTTAACAATTGTATATAAATGTGGGGGGATTGATAATGCAATAAGTCCACTTTTTACTGATTATTTTAATGTCTTTTTAAACC
>CH002554.1:229792-243406 GCA_000149265.1 Ciona savignyi | reverse complement strand
AGCTAGTCGGTTGTGTTCAAGGCACTTAACGAAAATTGCCTGAACCCAGTGAATTAATGACCAAATGTTTAACGCAATATTGAAAGCTATTACAACAGAAATATATATGGGTACAATATGTGTCTAAAGTAGATAAATTGCAATGTTATGAGAAGCTCAAACATCAAAAGATTAATAATCACATTCACCTAAAAACTGTTTCAGGCATTAAACGATCGCACCCTACAATCTGAGATGAAAACAGTCCGGAAGATATTATCTGACATCAATAGAATCCTTGTGCATGGGTCGCCAGTGGTGGTGATCCAGCGGTGGGTGAGGGGTCATCTGAGCAGGAAGGCGTTGGGAATAAGCTATATGCAAGTGCAGTAAGTACCTTGGTATTTCAAGTAGACTTGTGTGGTCGGATAATTGGAAAGTTTAAAAGAAGAGAATGATAAATGGGTTGATAGCTCCTGGGTGCTGGATTAACAGATCTTTTATAGCCTAAATTCCTGGTCCCAGGATTACCGTGGACCTGGCCATACCAATGGTTTACTCCTATGGAAAATAATTTTTTGTGCGACAGTGTCACTTCATTTAACAAGTTAACTAATAATTAGCAGAGTTATAAAGATCCCTACCACACCATCCCCCTGTGTTTTTGTATCCACCATGATAAACATAAGTATCCTGGCATAAATGATGTCCAAATCCAGAATATTTAAATGGCTTAGTCAAATTGTCGTTTAATTAATTTTTGTTTTAACAGTATTGTTTTCGCTTAGGTTTGGCGGCTGTGTCCGCGATATTAATTTACTTATATCCATTTTCTTTCAAATGAAGTTTTTTAACGACTGTAAATTTCCCTTTTATTCCTGTTCCTGTGCCATAATTTGCTTGATTTGCCATAGCTAATACTAGGACAAAAAGGAAATAAACTAAACTGAAATTTAAAATATATTCACAATAAACAAGTCAAAACCATTCCGATACCTATTGAAACCCGATTGTGCAAACTATTTTCTGAAAATTTTCCCGTTTCCAAATTTTTATCAAAGAGCTGCTTCGTGTTTTCATCGTGGAAAAAACTATACTAAACAATTACCTTTGAAATAACAAGTTAAAAATGTTTAAAAAAAGTGAAAGGCAAATGAATACCAGCATATCTTGATTTATGAACCCATTTCTTTGTTCCAGGGAACGACTTCGTAAGTTAAACTTTGTCCCCCAAACAACGCCAAGTGGAAGCCAAGTAGATGAAGTTTTAAGTTTAGATTACGACACTTACCTCAAGGTAACGATATTTCGGTCTTAATGGAGAGGTTGTGTGTCTCACTTGTGGTTTTCAACCTTAGAACCGAAGACCTGGCTCCAAAACTCCAAGCGCTTCAACTACAATGAGAGCTGAAAGTCCAGCTACAAGGCAAAGCAGGGAAAGTCGGGTAACGCAGTATTTATCTACCTGTATTTATCTAGTGTATATGATGCTGTATACAGGATAATAATGACATTCGTTAGTGTCAATAATGATAACAAGTTTGCAAATTTCCTTAGTAAACCTATGTACCTAAGGCTGTACTGGTTAGGATAGGATATTCATGTTTATCCCCGTAAGTGGGAAAACCAAGGGGGTTAACACACGGACAATCGTCAGATCACCTCGCACCCACCGTCGCGCGATTGCAGTGTTTTGTGTTTGTTTCAATTTAGTGGAACACAATAATTTACTGGAGATCTCCATGAAGTGCCTTGCCCAAGGACACAAACGACTACCTAGCGGCCAGTTTCGAACCTACAATCCTTCGGCTGAAAGGTGACTAACTAAACCACGAAGCTAATCAGTCGAATATGTTATAAAAGTTGTGGTGGTTGGTTACAAAGGGTGTTATATACACAAAAAAAATAGTATACCACAATTCCACAGTCAAGTTAATAAAGTGTTTACATATTGTTTAAACCACTTATTATTTTAATTCACACTAATTTAGAAAAATACAGTGCACTACCCATTTGATACTTACATTAGACATGATTAGGATAATCACCCTATGAACGCATATATTTCTTTGAAATTCATTTATTTTAATCCTAGTTGAGTAATTACTTTGTTACGAATGTCATCAATAAAATGTAAGGTTGTGTGGCCGAATGGTTAACGCGACCGATACATATACAGACTTAAACAAAAAAAACGGTCTTAGCAACTAGCCCATCCTGGGTTCAAATATAAATCCGGTAAAAAAAAATATTACCGGTATCAATAATAATCAAACTGTGGATGGTAGATCTAGTTACTGTACTTTAGTAATTTTAAGAACGTCATTTCTTAAATATAAATCATTGACCCAGGACATAAAGATGGGGGATTCCCCTTTAAAGATACTCCCAACATCTCTACACATCAACCTTAACAAATTGGAGCAAAACGCCATGCGATCTTTTGGTATGTTTTTTTATCATTTTCATTTATCAACTAATATATTATATCATATTGTGTAATATCCCATCTGTTTAATTATTCTTTTTCCGAAAGATTAGTCTGATGGGTTAGTGCGTCGCCTTTTAGCCAAATAGTTGCAGATTCGAAACTTGTCGCTAGCTAGTCGATTATGTTCTTGGGCAAGGCACTTAACGGATATTGCCTAAACCCTGCGGACTAATGGGTTCTACTAAATTGAAGGAACGTGTGATTCATACACAACACACTGCAATAGCTCCAGTAACCCGACTGTGGGCGCGAGGTGATCTGACGATTGCCCGTGTGTTAACCCTCTTGGTTTTCCCATTCACGGGGATAAACATAAATAAGCCTATCCTCTTATTCAATTTTACTGTGTGTTACTGTTATTTACTGTTAAATAACCTCCATTCACCAAACTCTGTATTGACTCCAGTATAAAGTTACACATTGTTATTTCACACATTGTGGTTGATCATATTTCAATCTTCACAGACACATCAAGTGAAGACCATATCACCATACATGTCCACAAAGAAACTTTTCTTCCCACCAAATCTCTCTTTTCAAAACCTCTAACTGTGACGTTTATTGAGAATGATGGAAAAGGTATTTGTGCGTTTACCCAGAAAACATTTATATATATATAGCCTACACCAATATTTTTTGTTGTTATTGTTGAAAAGTAAATATGAATTGATATACATTTAATCTGTGTCCTTGGGTAAGGCACTTCATTGACATCACATGGTTAGGTGGTTTATTTGTCCGGCCCGTTGGTCTAATGGTTAAGTGTTGGTTTTCCCATTCACGGGGATAAAGATGAATATCCTATCCCCTTATTGGTTCTACTGATACAAAGAGAAAGTCTTAATCATTTACAAAGATGGGTAATCTGACAATTTACAAATGAGAACACTTACGTATTTGCAAGGTATTCTGATGATTGCCCATGTGATAATGCCCCTTGTGGTGTACCATGCTTCTACATCCACATATTATTATAGATGGCTGTTGTCAAAAAATATCATAGAAACCCGTGGATTAAACTGTCCCATTTTATAGGGCAGTGGTTCCCAAACTTTTTTTGTTGGCGGCACCTTTTGTAAACTTATTAAACCTTGCGGCTCCCTCATAAAGCCAAAATTTTCAAACTGCATGTATTGTATATTGTATATCCAGACTATAGCATGCATTTGGATAACCATTCAAACTCTTCAAAACTATTCACTAAAGTGACGAACAGTCAATTAATGCAAAGTAGTTATTTGACACACCAGGCTCAAACATCTCCATTTAACGTTTTACTGGTGTAACACACATGTACTGTTTTTTTGTGAAAAAAAAAATAAATGCAGCAACTTCCGCATGCTTTCGCGGCGCCCCTGGCAAAGTCTCGCGGCTCCCCAGGGCGCCGCGGCGCCCAGTTTGGGAACCGCTGTTATAGGGAATCAGTCAATCAACACCTGTTTGCTTTTTTAACAATAATCCCATTTATTACGTAGCTGATTCAAATTTAAAAACTGTTCCATTTATTGTACTGTAAATTTTAACCGAATCGCACAGTTGATACAAATATCCAAATCCAAATCAAACATAACACAATGCAAAATCGATCGAACTGTTTTTATGTTATTTATCCGATCGACTAATCTCGTGGTTTAGTGCGACGCCTTTCAGCTGAAGGGTTGTAGTTTTAAAACTTTTCACTAGCTATTCGGTTGTCTTGGGCAAGGCACATAACAGACATTGCCTGAACCCAGTGGATTAATGGGTTCTAATAAATTGAAGGAGCGTGTGAATCATGGACAACACCCTGCAATGTCTCCAATAACCCAACAGTGGGCATGTCAAGCCCTTGGTTTTCCCATTCACAGGGATGAAGATGAATATCCTATCCTATTCTTACGGTTAATCTATTTGTGACTATAACCATGTAAAACTTCTGATCAGATAATTATTCGCAGACCTGTTACTTAAGTTCCTATTTTATTTAAAAATTTTAGATTACACATTTCCTATGGAAATAAACTTTCAAAAAAATTAAAAAATCTTCAAAAGAAAGTGTAAAAATTTAAATTACCGTACATTAAACATTTTCTATAAAAATAACTTACAAAATATAAATTTAAAAGACTGAAAAAAACATGAAAATAACTTCCGGTCACAAATTTCGTAGGCACCCAGGAAAAAGCCCCCAAACAACCCACAGCCCCTGTATCCACCCCTGCAAGCGCCCCATTCAAAGCGGGTCGTCGAGACCCAGTCACAGTGCAGCAGATGTTGGGTCCGATGACGAATCTGGTCCACCCGGTGTTGGCGGAGAGCCACCCCACCCTGGGGACGTTGGTGGAGAACAGGGAGGTGGGAGCACGGGACGAGGAGGTCGTCAACCATGAATGGAGGATCCATGATAAAGCTTTCCAAGTCGCTGGGGGGAGGCCTGTGTTCTCAGAGGTGATTCTAATAGCTCTATGGTGGTGCATACAGTGTCCATAGAGGTAATGTAGCTACATAACACATATCATACATAACACACTGCAATAGCTCCGGTAACCCTAAGGTGGGCCTATGTTCTCAGAGGTTACTCTTAAGTTAATTAAATTTCGTTTGCACATTATTTGTTCAGCCGTTTAGTTTGGCGGTTAAGTGCGTCGCCTTTCAATTGAAAGGTTGTAGGTGGGAAACTGGTCGCTAACTAGTCTGTTTTGTTCCTTGGACAAGGCACTTTACGGACATTGCCTAAACCCAGCAGATTAATGGGTACTACCAAATTGAAGGAATCATACACAACACACTGCAATAGCTCCGGTAACCCGACAGTGGGTGCGAGGTGGTCCGACAATTACCAGTGTGTTAACCCTCTTGGTTTACGAAGGGTGTTAACCCTTGGTTTGCCTCCTTGGACCAGTGTCCATGAAGGTGACTCTAAAGTGAATTAAATTTCGTTTGCACATTATTTGTCCAGTCGGTTGGCCTGGCGGTTTAGTTTAGTCTGGCGGTTTAGTGCGTCGCCTTTCGATTGAAAGTTTGCAGGTGGGAAACTGGTCGCTAGCTAGTCTGTTTTGTATCTTGGACAAGGCACTTAACGGACATTGCCTGAAACCAGCGGATTAATGGGTTCTACCAAATTGAAGGAACGTGTCTATCATATACAACACACTGCAATAGCTCCGGTAACCCGATGGTGGGTGCGAGGTGATCTGACGATTACCCATGTGTTAACCTCCTTGGTTTACCCCCTTGGACCAGTGTCCACGGAGGTGACTCCAGAGTTAATCAAATATTGTTTGCGCATTATTTAAGTTCGGCAGCCGCACCCTCTACATTTATTAAATTATTTCCTTTTTGTTTCTGTGCTGTCATTTTATTAGTTTGCCATTTTTTAGAACTGAAAAAAAATGAATAAACTAAAAAAACTAATGTAGCTCTATGGTGGTGTAGACAGTGGACGCAGAGGTGATGGGAGTGTTGGAAACCGCTTAATTTAAGTAGTTGTAAAACACGTGATGTCGTGTTCTTCTTTTAAAGGACATTCTCTGTAGTATGACGTTAGGTGTTAACGCGCGAGAGTGCCCCGTTAGACGTACTGTAATACAATGAGTTAATATCAGAATCGTATCGTGTTATCTATTAGGTACCGAAAGGTTCTAATAAGTAAAGGAACTTATTAACAGAGAGTTTAGTTTTTTTTCTGCTTCCTATACTGGGTTGCACCATCCCCCCACATGGACAGATACGACAGACAATTCGGTCCAAATAATTTGTTTAGATTCCCAATAGCCATGTTTGCTAAAGTTGAAAAATATTTAAAACTGAAATCTAGTATAATCATTTTGATTAAGTTATTAATTTTTTTGCTCCAGTATTAAATAATGGAAAATTAACCAAATCACGGCACAGGAACAGAAAAAGGTGAACAGTCGTTAAACACAACATTAAAAGGAAAGGATATAAAACATAATCTTGATAAGCTCCAAGGTTCTTAAAGCTATTATCCGGTTGAATACATTGTGGGTTACTCCATCGCTTTTAACCCAAGAATACAACTGAACTTTTAACCCAATGAATAAAACTGAAGGAATGTCTTATTTATATTTAATGTATTACATTTTACTATTACATGGTGGTGTGCGCATGGTTGTTTCATTGCCTGTGTGTGTGATAACCTTTCATTTATTCTGATCAAGTTGTTTGGTGGATTAGTGCATCACTCTTTAACGGAATAGTTGCTGGTACGAAACTGGTCACAGTTGAGTCCTTGTGCAAGACACATAATAGACATTGCCCGAACTTAGCAAATTAATGGGGTCTACCAAATTGAAGGAACGTGTCTATTATATACAACACACTGCAATAGCTCCGGTAACCGGAAGGTGAGCGCAGGTAATCTGACAATTGTCCGTGTCTTAACCTCCCTGGTTTTCCCATTCACGGAGATAAACCTGAATATCTTCCATTGTTATTTGTTGTATATGATTGAGACAATTCCACACTTCAAAAATATTGATATCCACTTCTCCCCAGCTTGAGCCAACCCAGGATCACCTGCTCATGAACCGAGAGGCTGGAAGGGATGTGAGGGAAGCCATCGATTACTGGCACGACCAGGATTTCAATAAACCTCAAGTCAAAGTTAAGAAGCCCAAACCAATTCAACGGGTAGGATTACATTGTTATATTAGTATGGGTGGGTCCTCAGTAGCCCCAGGACCAGGAATGTAGGCCATGTTACATTACATTAGTGTAGCGTTTCAGACCAATTTATTTTAATGTTGCTTGATCTATATCCTTGACCGCCACACTGCAACTACACAACCGTACAACTCATATAACTGTATGTAACTACTACCGTACTTAAAGCACAAAGGTACAGCCAAATATACAGAGAATGAGGCAATCGAGTAATCAATTAAACAAGGCAATAACGTAAAATCAGCAAGCGTAAAAAAATGCAAGGAATTTAAAACCCACTACATAGGAAATAAAAAAATAAAACTTAAAATTAGTATGGGAGGGTCCACGGTAACCCCAGAACCATGAATATGATCCATGATACATTACATTAGTATGGGTGGGTACACAGTAGCCCCAGGACCAGGAATTTATGCCATAAAGGGCCTGTTACCCAGCTGGAAATACTGTGGGTGAGATGCGTTGAAGTGATATTCATTAAAATTTGGTTCAAATATTCTATATTTTCCCTTTTTTCTTTTTTTCTGTGTTTTCGACGGTGGGCACGAGGTGATCTGACGATTGCTCGTGTGTTAACGCTTCTTGGTTTTCCCATTCATGGGGATAAACATGAATATCCTTCCCAGCTTGAAGACCGAGTGAGTCTTGCCACTCTGGCTGCAGTGTCGAAAGCATACAAGGATAGGGACAGAAGTGACAGCGTGCTGTTGAAGGCAGATAAGGTGATGAGGGTGCAGCAGGGCAAGATGCAAGCTCGGAATATCGTCGCGGCTTTTAAGGTGAAGTATATATCCGCGTATCTAGGGTAGAGTGTATGATTCACACATTCTTTCAATTTAGTAGAGTACGGTAGCGTTCTTTATTTTTTACCCAGTGTTGCCCTTTTTGGTATGTTTTATGTTAAAACCCTTTGCTTTTCCGTTTTATTACCGACTCGTGTGCCGTGACTTTGTTTAACTTTGAAATTCTTTTAGTAAATGACTAGACCTTTTCGAGAGTGGTCACTTGGTTTATTTTCTGGGACTGTGAGAGCCAAGTACACGCCTCATAATTGGTGGATCGGTGCAAATATACTAGCTAATCCCTACAGCACAACCCATTAATCCGCTGGGTTCAGGCAATGCCTGTTAAGTGCCTTGCCCAAGGACACAACCGACTAACTAGCGTCCAGTTTCGAACTGGCAACCTTTTGGCTGAAAGGCAACACACTAAACCACCATACTAATCAGTCAGATTTATTATGTGGATTCTGGTTATAGTAGGAAAACTGGGGTTAATCCAAGTCCACTTTATACTTTGAACAAACATATATTGTTCGTTGTATATTTTGCTGTTGGCAAACATACTTCAAACATGCAGAATAAGTAACTACCAACTAAGCTAGCATGGAAATGTTAAATCCAATGTGATTGTACTACAGGAAGAGAAAAGAAACAATGCGTTACACCAACGTCAAAATGATCGTATCAAAATCGCTGAAGGACTTCAGCAGAATGATATTCAAAAAATGGCGTACATAGAACATGTAAGTTAAGTTGACATCTTGAAACTTTTAAGTTTGGTAGATATGTCGTTTGTAACATTGTGGGAAATTGATATACCATCTAATGACTCACACCCACTGTGCAATTGCCAAAGCTATTACAGTGTGTCGTATATTGGTTAAGTGTTGAAACTGTTTCAGTTTAATCCCATCAAACTACCGAGTTCATGCGATAATCTTAACTGGTCTTGCATAAGAAATTAACCCACTAGCTATAGACTGGTTTCGATACCACAACCATTCGGCTGTAAAGCGACGCTAATCCACCAAGATATTCAGCCGAACACTAAATCCTACATCGAATCCAGTCACAGGAACGTAAGGAAAGAGCGTTGCAGCGTCACAAAGCACGACACGCGGAACTTATGTTCGCGTCAGACTTCACCAACCAACAAACCTCTGTGAGCAACGCTCTCATCAGGCACGACCGACAAGCTTGTGTAGAGGATACCAAGGCTGAGAAAACCGACATCGTCAATGGAGTAAAGGTGTGTGTTGTATGGTGGACTGTTATTGTGTGTTGTATGTGTGTGTTGTATGGTGGACTGTTATTAAGAAAACTTGACGGGTTAGTCTGGTGGTTTAGTGCGTCGCCTTTCAGTCGAAAGGTTGTAGGATCGAAACCGGTCGCTAGCTAGTCGATTAAGTCCTTGGTCAAAGCACTTAACAGACATTGCCTGAACCCAGCGGATTAATGGGTTCTACCAATAGGAAGGAAGTGTAAATCATACATAACACACTGCAATAGCTTCGGTAACCCGAATTCTCTTAGTAAAACAAGTATCATTAACACTTTTAATGTAACTGTCAATTAAATTGTTTCGTTAAAACATGATTTTATTCAGTTTCATTGCGGTTTTACCAAAATGTCTAATTTGGCATTAAATGTGTTATAACAATTATTTTACTCTGCTGTATTTATTTGGCCGGCTGGTTAGCTCAATCTGTCAGTGCTGGTCTTCACCCGGAAGTGTGTTGGATCAATACCCAAAGAGCTTGACTAGGTTTAGGCAATGTCCGCTAAGTGCCTTGCGCAAGGACATAAACGACTAGCTAGCAATTAGTTTCGAACCTGCAACTATATGGCTGAAAGGTGATGCACTAACCCACTAAGTTTTTGAACCAGTCTGATTTATATCGTTTGATCTTAATTAAACGTTGTTTGCACATTATTGTTCTTTCGCTTAAGTTTGGCGGCCGCGTCCGCTATATATATATAATTATATCATATTTTTAAATGACGTGTTATAACGACTGTTTGTTTTGCCGTCTTTTCCTTTTCCTGTGTCGTGATTTCATTATTTTGCCATTTTTAATACTGGAGCAAAAATTATTAAACTAACAAACTAAACCAAACTGAACTGATTATAAATATCCCCAGATGCAACTAACTGAGCAAGCAGAACTGGTGAAGAGGTACATGGAACACAAGCAGCTGATGCGGCAGATGGCAGGAGGGCAGGAGAAGTCACGATTAGACGGTCAAGCATTGCAAGAAGCAAATGATCGGATCTTGGCTGCAAGACAGCGAGTCGCAGGAATAAAAGCAAGGAAAGCAGCTGTCCAGGTACAATGCTGTGTCCGGCCAGCTAGGTGCGTCACCTTTTAATCAAAGTGTTGCAGGTGCGAAACTGGTCGCTAGCCAGTCGGTTGTGTCCTTGGGGAAGGCACTTTACAGACATTGTTTGAAACCAGCAGATTAATGGATTCTACTAAATTGAAGGAACGTGTCTATCATATACAACACACTGCAATAGCTCCGGTAACCCGACGGTGACCACGAGGTCATCTGATTGCCAATGTGGTAACCCCCTTGGTTTTTCCATTCACGAGGGTAAACATGAATATCCTATCCTATTCTAATGCTGTGGAGTACGCCCTCTAAACATATCATCCATTTGGCGTTTTTTTAAGTATAGTACTTTTAGCCTACAGCTTCTTCATAGCAATTATATTGCCGTCGTTCTTATTTTGAATCTGCCCTGCTTGTAATATCTAAACGAGTTATCTTTATTATGAAATTTTATTATTTTTATAAGGATATCCTATATTATACCTAACTAGGAAAATGATCCCATAAAATGGTCCTACATCGCCAATTCTAACATCATCAAAAAAATGACATAACAACAATGGCTGGATGAAAAATTAGTTTGTCCCGTTGATGTGATGCAAAATTTTGTTTGAAACTATTAAAAGGTATCCAATTTCTGTGTTAAACTCTTTATACACAACACACTTCATAACTCTGATAACCTAATGGTGGTTGCGAAGTTAACCATTACTCACTTTAGATTGCTCGAAAATGTTTTAGTGGGTCATCTGACGATTGTCTGTGTAAGATTTTTTTATTCATGGAAATAAAAACTTAACAATATATATGAAATATTGTTTGTTGTATTCCAAGCAGAAGAAAATCGAATTTAATTTATTATCTGTTCCCACAGGCATACCAGCACAACCTTCCAACCACGTCCAACCCAGGAACATGGCCTCTCATCATGTCTCGCAACCTGGACCCTTCCTCTATGCAAGACTCCCTGCCCGATATCAAGGACTTCAAACAAGGCCCCATGCCCACCCCCCGCACAACTGTGGGTACGGAACGTGGGGTAACTGAAGGGGAAAACCTTGAACTACCCCCAGTACCCAACTGCAAGTCTTTGGTGCCGCAAAACCCAAATATACAGTCGGAACTCGTTTTACAGAGCTGAGTCTACAACTACAGGTTGTGCTTTCTTAAATCGTGTGTTCTGTGTTTTACCACTGCTAACCTTGCCATAATAAACCATTTGAACGAAGCTTGAAGGCACATTTATTGAAATAGAATAAAAATCTCCTTGGAAATAAACAAAGAACCTGAAGAATAAAAGAAATAAATAAACATCAAATCTACACAGCTTTGTAAAACGATGAAAAACATCTGTGACAAAACAAAATCTTGTAAAATATAGATACAAGAGGAAAACAAATGAACACGAAGAACAGTTAAAACGTGGAATGCACTTTAAAATACACTGTACATATTCAGTACGCTCTGTAAAATCTCACACAAAATGCTGAACAGTTCAGGGCAGTGTTGCAAAATCGGAAATTGCACGTTCGGTCATCACTGCTGGTCTTCCATCTTTCCACCGTGGACGCGGAGATGTCCGTTGAGTGATTCCTTCTGGACGAACTTCTGTCCGCAGAGGTGACACTCGAATTTTCCGACGCTGTCATCGCCGTGGTGTCCTTCCATGTGACCTTTCAGGTTACGGTGGCGTTTAAAACCTCGTCCGCACACCGTGCACCAGAACCTTGACGGGAAAATGGTTAAAATCATAGATTGCTGAAAATTTAAGGAGTGGTTTTATTGACCGATTAGTCTGGTGGGTTAGTGCGTCACTAGCTAGTTGGTTGTGTCCTTGGGCAAGGCACTTTATGAACATAACCTAAACCCAGCGGATCAATGGGTTTCACCAAATTGAAGGAACATGAATCATACACAACACACTGCAATAGCTCCGGCAACCCGACGGTGGGCGCGAGATGATCTAACGATTGCCCGTGTGATAACCCTATGGTTTTCCCATTCACGGAGAAAAACATGAATATATCATACTCACTTGAAATCAGATTCTTGATTGACTGCAGAAATATCACTTTGCCTGAACAGGAATAAAGAAAATTTCAGTAACTTTTTAAGATAAAATATATGTTTAAGTCGGATGTAGGCTGATTTAGTAAGTTTTTAAAGGTGTCTCCAGTGAAAAAAGTGGCGAGCACTAGTATAGAGAACATTTATTACTGAGTTTTTATGATGTGAGGTAAGTTGACTCATATTAAATTATAAATCCACGGTATCAAGGCTGGTTTAGTCCCCTTACTATACCTGGAGGTGGAAATGTAATTACTTATCTGCCATGATGGCAATGGAACTAAGAACCATCTTAAACCACTGCCATGACTTAACATCCATTTCACCCCAAACTTCATGTCAAAAATGTTTTCCCAAAAATACTGTCATAATTACTACAAAGTCATATGGAGTATGAATGACAAGTTTAAACAGATATGCAAGTTGAATTTATCGTAAAACAACTATTTCACCGCCATGGAGCTCCTCTATTTTTTAACTCTTCCTTAAAATCGACATTCTATTAGAGATGGCGTTCAAATAGAGGTTTTATGGTTAAAATTAAGGTTTTGTACCTTTGTGCAGCCACTTTTGCTTTCTTCGCAGGAGCATTGCCGGAATATTCGTTCAGTTTTGACTCGCTGGCCTCGGACAGCGCAGCGGCGGACATGGCGTGCTGGGATGACGCGTGTCGACGCAGATTGTGGAGGTTGCGGAACGATTTCCCACATTCGGGGCAATCGAAACCACCATCGAGGTATCTCATGTCGTTCACTGCGTCACCTGACGTTTTCCTCTGGAAATGATTCGATCATAGAGAGCATTAGCACGTTTTTGTATATATTGATCTGTCTTCCTTTTTTAGTCTGATTAGGGAACTAGTGAGACTGTAAAATAAATTCGGCAACTGCATGCAGCAGGCTCGGAAATCTGTACATAACCGTGGGGTTTTTTTGTTTTTATTTATTTTTGCCGGGTTCGATTTTACAACTAGCGTACCTCAGCACACTACTGTGCCACATGACAATGCTAGGTGTGTCAGAGGAAAACGATACCTCTAATTACTACAGGATCGCTTAGAGGGTTAGGGTTAGAGTTCCAAGCGCTCCTGCACTGCCGGAAATTAATATTATTTTTTTAAACGCATTTTATTTTTAAAGTGCTTCACAAATTTTGTTTAAGTGCTACACAACCAGTGTGCCACAGCACACCTGGCATTGTCTTGTGGCACATTACTGTCGCGGGAAAATTATATTCTTAGAACGCGGTTTTTATTAAATAAGTTGGAGTTGATTATTTGCAAATTTAAATAATACG
>CH002554.1:217713-229692 GCA_000149265.1 Ciona savignyi | reverse complement strand
CAAATACCCTCTCATAACCTTGTATGAATGTTAACATCCAAAAGAGGCTTATACTAAGCAATAATATATCAACCTTATCATAAAGTTACATATTTCACACTTTACCAGATTTGGCAATAACTTGGTACTATGCTGAAACAATGTTAAATAAAGCAGGTTCAGAATTAATTACAAATCCCCCCCAATCTTAGAAAATTACCAAAATTCACATCCTTAGTTCCCATAAACATTAAAAACTTAGAAAATTAAACACGATATGTATTGCTGACATATTATAGTAAGTATATATCATATGTATTTGCTGACATAGTATTACAAAGTTTTTTGTTTCTCTTTAATCCTATATGTAAATATCTTCTTTAATGTAACAAAAAAGGAAAATTTATGTAAAACTAAATAACATTGTGCATCCTCAGCTATTTTTAAAAATTCTATTCAAATTTGGATAAAATGAGGCATGTTGAAACTAGAGAAAATTTAAGGTCTGAAAAAAGAAAAAAGCTATTGTTAAACTAACTGCAGCTGTGTGTATGAGGACATGGCACTTGAGATTCCACCTTCTGTCGAATCCACGGTCGCATAACGGACAATTGTACTTCCCGTTTGGACCTCGGTTGATATCGTTCACAGCTATCGGACTGATCTTGAGGTTTTCACCTGGGATGATGAATTATTAATTGTAAGTATTTCCCTGAGCTTCAATCACTGCGATATAAGAGATTGTTTATGGTTCTTTAGAATTGGCCAGGCCTGTTCTGTTTTTTTCATTTAAACAACCATGTAAACAGAATCTTTAAAGTTGTCTGAATAGTCACTTTTTTAGCGGACCTCGTTTCTAAAAGCCGCTCTTTAAAATGGCCATGTAAACAGGCTGTCTGTCCCTCAGCCCACATACATGGTTTTTGGAGCGCGAGGTAATGATTAAGAGGAACAGACGAGGGCAGTCGTGCTGTGCCGTTAGAGGTGAAATTCTTGGCGCAAGACGAACGACTGCAAAAGAATTTGCCAAGAATGTTTTCTTTAATCAAGAGCAAAAGTAAGAGGTTCAAATCACAAAATTTGGGGTGGGAACACACAAAAAACATCATATAGGATTTGGGGTATAATTGATTTTGGAAAAAAAAAATCGTGGAACAGATAAATTTGCAACAACCTGCCTCACCACTTTTTACCTTTTATGTGATCCCTTGATTTTTCTTGGTATTTAAATGATAATAGGATAGGATAGGAAATAATAAAAGGAATATGTATCAGAAGTTTAATTTACCTTTGCTTAATTATCATTTTGTCAAATTTTAAACTTGTTTCAAGTGATGTAATACTGCCGTCCTATAATTTGCTTACACAGAGAAAAATTGATGCTGATGACAATGCACATTTAAGATGACAACGGACATTTAACATTATTCAAATTTAAAATTTTATCAAATGCAATACAAAAGAAGGTCAGTGTGGAACGGAATTCAGTTTTAAATGGAGATGTATATTTCACCAAAGGATATCTTGAGAGGCTTGTTCAAATATAAACCATTGAACAGCGAGCTTATTTATTTGAATAACGCACGGAAGATGCGATCTTACAGGTTAAATTCATATTTTAAAAAATGCCTAACTCAGTTGTGTTCCATATCCAGTGTACAGTACGGGATTTCATTCACAATTATAAGATTATTATAAAACGTTGCTAATTAACAGTTGACTGCTTATCCGATTTTTTAGTAGTTAACCAATAGATTTGTGTGTACTAAAAAAGCAGCCTGAAACTTGTAAAAATTATGCGAAATCTTTATTTCCACTGTGGCCCATACTTTCCGGGCCACCCCTTTTCTAAAGCCGCCCCCCCATTGCACAGGTCTCTTTACTGCACTTTTCTAAGAGGCTTTGTGTAACTTTTATAAACATTTATTTTTTCATTTCTGTTACTCTATGTATAACTCTTGCTAATAAGACCGATATGAGTAAAACAGCTTGTGGTATTTGTAGGATAAAAATACAGATATGTGTAAAAAAAACCTTTAAATTTCAACAAATTAAGGGTTTGGTTTAATCTTTTTGACTGAAATCGAAACCTAAATAAGCAAATAAAAAATCGAACAAGGGCAAAGTATTTTTAAATGTAGTAAATTATTATGTTTTTCAGCTTAGAATTAAAATTGGAGTTAAATTATCCCTCTTTGATAAAGAAGATTTAAAATAAAGCAAATATTTAAAAAAGGCAAAATGAAAGCTAAAATAAGGTATTTGTGTCCAAAAATGTTTTTAAAACAAGCATAATATAAGATATTAAGACATAACATAAAAACTTGGCTTAAAACATGATATTGATATTTTAACATAATAAGCTTGCAACGCATTTAGTTGTAAATCATGCAGACATAATAGAACAAGGAAGTTATCTTTTTGAGGGATTTCGGATACACATAAAATTAACAATTTTTTTAAACAAAATTTGAATAAAAACACAATTGAGTTTCGAATTTAAGGATGTCCTCATTTTTAGGGCAAATTAGGATACGACCACATTTGTTTTGGGAAATTTTGTATATGTCCACATTTTTGGAGGAAATTTGTATACAAAATTTCACATTTGGAATTAAAAATATTTGGAATTAAAAATAATTATTGTTAACACAATAAGCTTGCAATGCATTTAGTTGTAAAGCATGCAGTCATAATAGAACAGGGAAGTTGTCTTTTTTGAGAGATTTTGGACACACCCACAAATTTTTTGGAAAATTTTGTAAGCGTCCACAATTTTTATTTTGAAATTTTGTATAAAATTACCAATTTAAAAAAAATTGGATACAAGCACAATTTATTTTGGAAATTTTGGATATGTCCTCATTTTTAGGGAAATTTAGGATACAACCACATTTGTTTTAGGAAATTAGGATACATCTAATTTTTTGCAGGAAATTTTGTAAACGTCCACACAGACACAGTTGTTCTTACTTTGCACTGAAGCAAGCTGTACAGCAGCTGTGGTTGGATTCGCTCGCTTGGGGAGTGGGGGAGGAGCGATTGGGTTCGGTTTGTCCAAATCCATGTAGAATTGCAAGTTCTGAAATATTTACAACGTAAGGAGAATTATTTGGTTTAGTATAAAATTCAAGAAATACGACAAGAAATGAAATTTAAAAAAATAAATTTTATGATGTTTTGATTCTACAATTTAAGGCTAGAAATATCTGGAATCTCATGAAATCAGCTCATGAAGTGCGATGAATAAGTCCACGCTTCGATCACTCAGCTAGAGTCAAGGCGAATGAGGTGCGAGACATTTTAACCATCAGACTTTTACCCGGGACATTGCCGTGACATTAAAGGAATTATCATATAACTGTCACGATAATTAATTAAAATATTAACAGAAAAAAACATTTTGCCGTTTTACAAAAAAAAAATGTTTACAAAATTGGTCAATTTCTATTGGTAAAACCGGTTCCTAAAGGTATAACCGTTTATTAGTAAAAATGATAAATTGAAGTGAAAAAATAAAACACAAACTGCAACGGACAGGTTCCAGGTTTTAACACAGCCGAGGATAATAATTCCACAAGAAACCTCACACACTTACCTCATTTTCACCTATCTCAGCATCCTGCCTGTGCGATACATGCACGTGGTTGTGTAACTGCATCTGTGCCTGTTATATATTGTGTGGGATTATTCAATTGAAAATCAGCATAATAATGCATGGGATTTCCAGGGCCAAAAATCCATGAAATTTCGGGCGATTAAGAATTCACTTGTGTATTGAAGTTCTCGCGACTAAATATTTACACGAGGAACAGGAGTAATTATAAACTCCAGTATTCAGATAAGCCATGTGTGTAATCAAAACGGTTGCAATGATGAGAATTTGTTTTTTTCCGTATACACCAGTCGAATAAAAAATGCGGTAAACATTAAACAGTTTGGAATCAAAAACCACCATAGAAATGTTTAAGTCTAATTTATATTTAAAGTTAATGGGTATCTTTAGTGTTTAAATTAAAAATATGAACAAAAAACAAGAATCTGTACTTACCATTGGTGTAAAAAAAGGAAATATTTATAAAATAAATTATTGATGTCAAATAAAAAGTTATATGTTGACACGGCTATTGCTGAAGAAAGAAAGTGGCCACAACCAAAGGCAAAAAAACAACTTGTTTTAGCAAAAACCATAATCGAAATATAAATTTTTATATTAAGACGCTTCGGAATTGAGTTTTATTCAATCTTTAATTGAAAAGTAATCCGTCTTAGTCAAAGTTATATTTCGACAACATAGCTTTGGCTATAAAATAAAAATGGTCACACCCACTTACGGGAAACTCGATTCCACAGATATGGCAGGTAAGGTCCGATTTGTGAAGCTTTATATGTTTGAGGAGGTTCGATTGATATTTGAACTGAATTCCACATATCTTGCATCTGCAACAGAACAGTGGAATTTATCACTGGAATCAGCAGTTATTATATTAACCTTTATTTCCATACATATATTTATATATATATATATGTTCTATCCTATGCTTGGTGTCATAAAATAATTTTTTAAGGCTCATGAAATATTTTAACCCTTTTTATTTTAACCCCTCGGAATATTTTAATTCCGACTTAAATGTAACTAAAGAAATAGTTGAAATGTTCTACAGCGGTGTTAAACCTACTATACCAGTCGCCATATTACACATACGAAATTGAAGTAGTAAAAATACAATAGTAACCAATGAATCTTAATTTTACCTAAGTAAATAGATCCTATATATATATGGACTTCATTAGCAGGTATTTAACCTACTTCAGTCAATTGAGATATCGTTTTACACCACAAAAAATAAATCTTTATCTTTTTACTCAGGTAAAGCGAAGATTCATTTGTTACTATTATATTTTTACTGTTTCAGTTTTGTGTGTGTAAAAGGGAGATATAGCAAGGTTAACACTGCTGTTCAAAATTTCAACTATTTCTTCAATAACATAACCGGAATTAATATTTTTCATGCGCCTAAAATAATTGTTTTATCACACTAAGCATGGTATAGAAAAAAGCTTTATATTCTAAAGCAATGATTTGTATAGCCCAACAAAATATCTGTAAATATAAACTTTTTATTTTCACCAAAAAGGCATAGTATAAACAAATATAGAGAGCTTAAGGTGAAAATAGAAACAAAGTTTTTTTAGGCCATTCGACTATGCCTGGTGGGAAAAAATAATTTAAACTCTCTATGATCCGAGAATTACTACAGTGGTCATATTATATGATGGATAAGCTTTCTTTATTGTTTATATTTATATTGTATAGATACTTCCCTTTAGAATACATAGGCAAAAAGGGCTATTCTGGACAAAATAGAAACGAAGTCTTGATTTATGGAGGATTCATAAGACCATGGTATGTGTCTAACGAAACGAAATGTCTTTAAATAAAAACTTCGATATTATAAGCACGTCATAAGGTTTATTTTATGTGGTCCAGCTATCCTAAATTCTTCATTTAGGAAGGATTTATAAGACTATAGTATTGTTCTAACGAAATGAACATAAATAAAAACTTCGATATTTTTTGAGCACGTCATAATGTTTATTTCATATGCTCCAGTTGATGTATACCTGAATAAGCTTTCTTCTATGTGGCTGTACATGTGCATGTTCAACTCAGTTAAAGAAGGAAACAGAGCTCCACACAAATGGCAAGCAGAACCATTTCCCATTCCCGTGTGGTCTGGAAAAGGATTTGTTCATAACAAAAAGCCATCTGACCATGGATTTGTTCATTAACAGGATATTAGTAAAAGTATCAAAAATAATAATCGACGCCCCACAAAATTTGTAAATATGCTTTTTTGTATGACTTTTAACACAAGATAAACATATCCAGCATACATTAAACTATAAGTATATTAGTAAAATTATCAAAATTTGCATGCATATTTACTAGTGCTGTAACGATACTTTATATCATTAAAAAGTATCAATAAACGCACATGACATATTACAATAATCTTAATTATTGCGAGTAAACATGGTAAATTCCCAAAATATAAACGATTATTGAGATATCGTTGCAGCTTTATTATTTGTATGAATTTACTACACAAGCTAAAAATATTCAGTATTTATATACCTCTTTACTTAAGTAATTGATAAATAGCAAAAGCCAGGGTGGTAAAAACCTATAAAAGTACAAACACATTATTATAATCAATGTGAAAGATGTGCATTAATATAAAAGGCCAGGTTAATGAATCTACAATTACATTTGCAATTAACCTCAAGCCAACACAGCACTGGTCACAAATAATTATTCAAAAGATAAGCGTTGGTCACTGCCCATGCTTCCAGTTTAGAATAGATATCAATTATTTATTTCATTATACTGGTATGCAACGATGTATAATGAATGTGATTATTTAAAAGAATTTTAATTTTTCAATCTTTAGAATGACCAAGAAGCAATTATAAAGGAGTTATATGCAAATGTAACGCTATGTTCAGTTTTCGCAAGCATTGCTTGACTAAATGGGACCAGTACTTAAAAAAAACTACAAAAATAAATATAACAGAATAAAAAAAATACCAATAGCAAAAAACTACTAAATAAATAAACAAAATTAAGTACCAATACCAAACAACTAACAAATAAATAAAAAAAATTATGTACCAATACCAAAAACTTCCAAATAAATAAATAAAAAAAAATTAAGTACCAATACAACAAACTACCAAATATATAAATAAAAAAAATAAGTAGGCCTACCATTACCAAAATAAAACAATTAAATAAAAAAAATTAAGTCATACCTAAAACACCAAAATAAATAACTAAAATTTGGTACCAATACCAAAAACTACCAAATAAAGAAATTAACAAAATTGGGATTATAACCAATAAATCACACTGGCACAAAAGACGTAGGCCTATTGGGTCATTCCATTATATTTTTAACAGCCCGTACATCGTACCCCTTCTCAGATTTTGCTAAGATTTTCAGACAATGTACATACACCTAGAAAAATGATTAGGACAAAATTTGAGGTCGCAACTCCTAGCAGTTCAAAAGTTATGGCAAGATGAAAAACCGGCCACACGAGGGCTTATTGTTGGTGAGCACGCCTACTTACAACTTTTAATTGCCGATATCTCGAAGAATAAACCATGTGGAAAGCTGAAAATTTTTTTAAGGTATTTAAAGGTATGAGGAAGCTGAATTTTACATCCAATTTATCCTCAGGCCATTATAAAATAGTCAAAATCAGGTTTTAAAATTATTTTCACCACCCCAACGCTAGAGGGGGTATCTCCTGTATGCAAGATAGTTTTGAGATGCAATCTTTTTTAAAAGTTAAAAGAAGCTTAAATCTTTAAGCAGTTCAAAAATTAGCTTTGCCAACTTTAAAATAAGGTTTTGAGACCAAATTTCCCAAGTGCACATTTTTCGCCCTCCCCCCTTCCAAAAAAAATGTGTTTTAATAAATAAATTTAGGTTTAATATTGTCTTAAAGTAGCAGAGCATCTAAATAATGCAAGTTTTTTACTAAAATAATGCAAGTTTGAAATAGAAAAATAATAACTAGGTCGGGTTAAGTCCCAGCAGGGTCACAAATATCAAGAAATCAATAATGTACATGATCCATCAAACTTTGAAGTTTTACGCCAACATCTTTATGAATTGTACAAGGATTACGGAGGAGAGGACTTGATTCTTTACCAACAGTGGAACTCAGAAGAATGGTCAATAACAGTGGACTATTCTGCTAGCAGTAATGATTTTATTAATCTTCTCGCAAATTCTATTTACGGGTTGACAGCGCAGAGCACTATTGCATTGCCAGGTGCCAGGGAAAGTATTCAAAATACAGAAAAGAAAATTTACCTGAGAACAATCTAATTGTTCGTATTAATTTTGCAGAAAATATTAAATTCACAGTACAGGATGAAAGTCAAAGTTTTCATTGGAACACCAGCCAATGTACAATCCACCCTGTTGTTGTATATTACAAAGATGGTGAACATCTCCACTCTCACTCATTTTGTTTTATATCAGACGACCTTAATCATGATTCTGGTTTTGTGTATGAGCTGCAAAAGCCACTGGTCTCCGTGAACAGAATCAAAAACACAAATATACAAAAATTTAGTACTTTTCTGATGGATGTGCAGGACAGTATAAAAACTCCAACAACATTTTAAATCTTTGTTTCCACTTTTCCGATTTTAATGTTAATGACTACTTCGCATGGAAAGACTCCATGTGAGGGTAATGAAGAAACTGTTAAGCGGCTGTTTACCCGTACAAGCCTGCAAATAAAAACTGGCAGTAAGCCAATTCTTACCGCTGCTGCAATTTTTAAGTACTGTAACGCAAATATAAAAGGAAAAATGTTCAATTTTATCCTGAAAGACTCGATAGTATAGAAAAGAGAACTTCTAGAACAGCGCTATGCTCTGCGGCAAACAATCAATGGCACAAGTTTTCACTATTTTGTTCCAATGGCTTTCAACTGTGTGGGTTACAAATGAGTTAGTGAGGATAAAGATTTAACTGGAATCTACTCATTTTTTGACAATGAAGCTGTTCCAGAAGTCAAAGTGATGGATTATATAGCATGATGCTATGACAACTGCTGGTGGATTGGTCTTGTACAAGAGTTGGACAAAGGCAATGAAGATGTTAAAATTATGTTTTGTATCCACATGGACCATCTAAACACCTTTTATTGGCCAAGGGAAGGATGACATTTGCTGAGTACCCAAACAACAAATTCTTAAAACCACCATCAAATACAACTGGCAGAAACTCTAAAGAAGAAATACAAATAGTTGCAGAAAAGTTTTAAAATCGGAAGCCACATAAACAGCTTTGAACCATATTATGATTGTACCATTGCTATGAGTACTGGTATACGTAGTGTTAAATTGTACAGCCATTGTCATACATAATTTAGTTTTTTTGATTCTTAAGAAGGGTCTGGTGTTGTGTGTTGTTTACAAAATAATATATAAATGTTCAGGTTTACCTTAGCTTTTTAAAGAACATTGATGTGGGAAAAGTGTGGTCCTAACAAGTGTTTTAAAATTAAAATTGCAAGTTTTGCAATTAAAATTGCAAGTATTTTTTAAATTGCAAGTAAGGTAAACAAAAGGTATTTAGCTGCTCTCTGATACTTTAGACTGTACAAAACCATATTATATTAGATAAAACACATTTTTTTAGGATGGGGGGGGGGCGAAAAATGTGCACTTGGGAAATTTGGTCTCAAAAAGTTATTTTAAAGTTGGCAAAGCTAATTTTTGAACTGTTTAAAGATTTAAGCTTCTTCTAACTTTTAAAAAATATTGCATCTCAAAACTATCTTGCATACAGGAGCTACCCCCTCTAGCGTCGGGGTGGTGAAAATAATTTTAAAATCTGATTTTGACTATTTTATAATGACCCGAGGATAAATTGGATGTGAAATTCAGCTTCCTCATACCTTTAAATACCTTAAAACAAATTTTCAGCTTTCCACATGGTTTACTTTTCGAGATATCGGCAATTAAAAGTTGTAAGTAGGCGTGCTCACCAACAATAAGCCCTCGTGTGGCCGGTTTTTCATCTTGCCGTAACTTTTGAACTGCTAAGAGTTGCGACCTCAAATTTTGTCCTAATCATTTTTCTAGGTGTTGGTACATTGTCTGAAAATCTTAGCAAAATCTGAGAGGTACGATGTACTTTTCAACTTTTTTTTGGTCAATTATAATGGAATGACCCTATTGTGTTTTTTTGTGCAGCGGTGGTTCCATTCGGTTACGAGCACGCCGACTCAAACAGACGATTTAAACAAATACGATTACGCACCGACTGTTGTGTTGGTGTCAGCTCGTGTTTAAATGGAAAATCAATTTCGACCACAAAATAAACAATTCCACACAATTAAAGCACCCTTTGTTCCATCTTAATATAAAATCCGACATAACCCTATACGCGGTTTTTGAATCGTAATTGCATTATAGTTGTTCATATTGTCAAAGTACAAACTGAAAAGATTTTGCTCCAAACAATTGATGAGGGCAATACATACAGTTGCCAGTTCGAACCATAATTCGAATTTAAATAGAAACAATTTTTAAATTAGTTTTTGATTCTAGCTTTGTCAAATTTAGCGCTTTTAGTGGGACAAAACTGTTTTTTTTATATAATTTTTAATTTGAAAATTTGAAATTTTTTTTGCTTTCTTTTATAATAATTCTAGACGAAACTGATTCGAATATTGGCATTCCTAATCAAGATTAGATATAGACTAAATATTTTAGGGTGCACTTACTGTTATTTGTAGACACTTCATTAACTTCTCCTTGATAATCCATGTTGGGTTGTGGTTCCAAACTTTTTTCTTGTGGCGACACCGTGTTGGAATCGCCGGCCAAGTGTTCTGTTAATCGGTAAAAAGTATATTTTCGTCTTTGATGTATTAAATTATATTTTTGTGATTGATGTTTTATTATGGTGGATCAAGACCCATTACGCAGTTCTTAAACTGGGGTTTGCGGTTGCCTGGGGGTCCGTGAGCATCTTTCAATGGGTTCGCGCAACATTCATCTACTTATAAGTTGTACTATCTAGGCTAGCTGTTTGCTGATTTGCCTTCCAAATGTTTTTCCTTTTTCATTTTTAACATCTTTAAGTTGCTTGTACCTGTTGTTTCCACATTATTATCCACAACTTCTACTTCAGCTGCTACTGGTGCCGCAGGGTATTCGTTGTATCTAATACCATCATTTGGTCTGTCAATGAAAAAAGATGAATAAAAAGAAACAATTCTGCAACATTATTTTTCATTCCTTGTACCTTGTTACGTTAGTGACTTGTCGGTACTCAGAAATATCTTTGTTGCTTAAAACTGGTTCTGAAAATAAAATCATTGAGAAATTTGCATAATCGTGCAAAAATAAGTATAACATGTGTGTTTGAGTGTTTGGGCTTGGAAAATTAACTGAGTGTGTTATTTGTCTGAGAATTATACAGGGCAATCATTTAATCTATAATAACAAACACGGTATTGGCAGGAGAGTGCGATAGCTCAGTGGCAGCGCGTTTCATTGTCATTTGCAAGGTTTGTAAATCATAACCAGCTGCTCTTCAGTCACTTGCATTCTTGTATAAAGCACTTAACATACATTGATTGAGTACTTTGTGGGTTTGGGGGATTGTGAGTTAAACAAAAAGGAATATCATCACTGTATAAAACACAATGTAATAGACATGGTAACCAACCAGTGTGGTATTTTTTGATGTGACACACTTTAATAAATCCTGTCTTCTCAGGTATAGCTTTGCATACCCAAACCTATAAAACACACCACCACTGAATAAAACATAATGTAATGGATCTAGGTAACAAAACAGTGGGGTATTCTTGTGATGGCACACATTTTAATAAATCCTGTCTTTTCTGGGATACACTCACACTTGTATTACACAAACCTATCCTAACATCAAAAATGATGCTTTGCATTATAACTTTACAGAGCTTTGCCACCTCATGCACTCTTAGAAAGACATAAACTTGCATATCTAAACCTACCCTATTTTAAATGATAAAACTACAATTTGCTTTGCATCATAGCTTTACAAGACTACCTACCTTGTAGCTGTATTTCAGATGAGGATTCTAAATTTTGCTGTTCAGATCTGCAAAAAAATTGCAATTGGTTTGTTTAATGTCGAAGTTATTCAACTGTTAAAGAGAAGTATAATATGGAAATAACTACTTACTCAGAGGCAGTGTTAGTCCCAGATGACCCTGGAAAAAAACAGAATTTGATTCAACTGATTTATTGGCATAACTATAACGCAAGGCGAAAAGGAGCACAAATTATCATGAGCCACTACAGAGTAGTTTAAAATCACAGCCTTCTGCTGCACAGGGTGATAATTATTATATGGTATTGCAGAAATAAAATAAATCACACATTCATCATACAATGATTCTTCCGTCAGTGAG
>CH002554.1:189011-209482 GCA_000149265.1 Ciona savignyi | reverse complement strand
CCGCAGGCCTTCGACTGAAAGGCGTCGCACTAACCCACAGGACTAATCGGTCATGGATTTTAGGCTTTTACTAAACATATACGTGTATAGCTTTTAGTCAAATGGGTTCAACATTTTGATCATATACTGTATTTATAATTACTTGATGACACGAGATACAGTGCGGCCGGTTTAGTCTGCCGGTTTAGTGCGTCGCCTTTCAATTGTAAGGTTGCAGGTGCGAAACTGGTCGCCAACTAGTCGATTGTGGCCTTAGGCAAGGCACTTTACTGACATTGCCTGAGCCCAGCGTATCATTGGGTTCTATCAAATTGAAGAAATGTCTTAATCATACACAACACACTACAATAGCTCCAGTAACCCGACGGTGGGCGCGAGGTATGACGATTACCCGTGTGTTAACTGTCTTGGTTTTCCCATTCACGGGGTTAAACATGAATATCCTATTCTATCCATACTATAGAAATATATTCAAATTTCCCTCAAAATCAGATTCCCATCCAACTTGGTAATTTCTGCTCTACGTCAAAACTTCTCTGATGTCATTAAAGATGACGTAGATACCCTGACGTCTGGATTCGACGCAAACATGACAATTCGCAGCCAAACAAGCAACCAATACGAAACAGAGGGCGAAAATACGGGAATGCATAACCCTTGGAACTCTAAAGTTATGGGGGATGCATTGACCAAGCTCAGATCAAAGAATGCTGTAAGGATAAAATATGCATGTTTAATTCACGTATGTAGTAAAAAGCGAAATAATTTTCACGCATGAAATTGTTAACTCACGCCAACCGTTGGGTTACCGGAGCTATTACTGTATTGTATATGCTTAATACGTTTTTTTATAGTAGAAATTAGTATTACACTAATTCCAGTAGAATTCAATAATCTACTGGGCCCATCTTAACCATAGACTGAGATTGGTTTTAGTACCTTACCCCATTATATAGGTAATCCTGCTGCCTATTCTACTACCCACAATATTTCGGCTACCATTAGTTACAGGCTTTTTATACCAATTAAACTAACCGGTCTCTTGGTGTTTCTATCCCCCGTCAATCCATCTTAAGTGCAATCGTTCTTTCGCCACAGGAAGACAAAAAACGATTCCATACCAAAACGAAGCGGTTTATTCTTCTTGAAAACGTGACTTCTCCATTCAAACGACCGTGTGTTCTTGATTTAAAGATGGGAACCAGGGTACGCCGGAACGCTTCTGCCGCAAAGTTGGCTCGGCATGCAACAGCTATTGATTTTGGAGCACGGTTAAGCGGCATGCAGGTAACGACATATCGACCCAGTGTGACCACTTAGATGTTCGTATAAATATTTAATTGTTGATAATCCGACTGTCTTACTATTTTTATATATTTCGTCCTTCGTGAGTGAGTATGGATATATCAATAGTTGCACGAAAATTAAAACACATTCTGGTCTACTATTTCGGACCACAGCACCATCTTCTATGATAGGATAGGATATTCATGTTTAGGCAATCGTCATATCACCTCACACCCACCGTCGGGTTACCGGAGTTATTGCAGTGTGTTGTGTATGATTGACACGTTCCTTCAATTTGGTAGAACCCACTTTTAAAGTCGACTTGACCACAGCTCTTGTTACGCTTTACCGCACACTATTCTTCAGGGCTTTACATCGTGTTAATTAGTTTTTGTTTCAACAATATTGTTTTATAGCCTAGATTTGGTAGCCGCTTCCGGTTTATTTATTCAGTTATATAAATTTCAGTTTAAATGACGTGTTTTAACGACCGTTCGTTTTGCCGTCTTTTCCTGTTCCTGTGTCGTGATTTGCTTCACTTGCCATTATTTACGGACATTGCCTGAACCCAGCGGATTAATGGGTTCTACCAAATTAAGGGAACGTGTTTATCATACACAACACACTGCAATAGCTCCGTTAACCCAACGATGGGCGCGAGGTGATCTGACGATTGCCCATGTGTTAACCCCATTGGTTTTCCCATTCACGGGGATAGAGATGAATATCCTATCCTCCTATCCTATCCTCTTCTATTTAACACTGGGGGGGAATAAATAAACTAAACTAATTAAAGTATTATTATAAACCATGATGCAGATATACAGCCCTTGTCGAAATGAGTTTGCTTACTTAAATAAGTATTATGGACACAACCTAACGGTCGAGGGTTTCAAACGAAAGCTTGTTGATTTCTTTTCGAGGGGTGCTGCCTCAAGTTTCAGGTAAAATACAATATATTTTAATAGCAACTTCATGTTTGATGATCATTTTTAATGATTCTATACCATTTATGTTAAAATTTATACTGTCCGTTTATAGCGGCGTAGGATGGAGACACCACCAGTTGTTGCATAAACACTATTAATTAGTGCAGTTACTATTAAATTTATATGCTGCAGCCTGCAAAATGTAAAGTGTCGTTTATTTGTCGTGTTTTTAAAGAGTATTTTGCCGGAAAACGGCACTTATATTAATGCGTGGTTAAAGGAGGGAAACCTCTTATAACGTGGGTTCTAAGTGACAACAAAAAGTACAGTTTGTTTTAGTGTAACAGATTCTCTATGATTCTTTAGGCACTGTCTTAACGGCCTATACCGTTGGACCAAATATAAGGAAATACAACGTTTTTGCCTTATCTAACTATGCTGGACATTAGAAACACGCATATCAAACTAATAAAAAAAATTGTTATAAAAACAAGTCTTAACAATTAAGAAGTCAAAAGAAAATAGGATTTTAGGACACAAATAACAGATATAACATCCAATTAATTATAAATTTAGACGTGGTTGCAAAAACCCACATATATTTAGACGTGGTTGCTAAACCCACATAAAAAATAAAAAAAATAAAATGGAAAAATAAAGGTTTATAAAAAATTGCACTAAGCCTCGAAAAAAATGTGCCGTAACTGATAGGCTTAAACGAATGTTTTGCTCTTGGCATTTGTTTTTCCACTTTTACAGGGTTTATTTTTTCACTCAATTTTATTGGCATTTATTTTCCACTCAGTTGTTTTTCCACTTTCATAATTTTCCACTTTCTAGGGTTTATTTTTCCACTTATTTCCACTCTTGGCATTTCCAGGGAAGGCTGTGACAACGGTGCACAGCAACCTCCAGACCCAAGCAGCACCTACCACAGTTTGGTTGATACGCATCTGGTACGATGTGCTGTCTCAAAACTTGAGCATCTCCGAGAAGCGATCTCAAACATGACCAACCACCGCCTGTACTCGTGCTCCGTCCTCTTAATCTACGAAGGACAGGCGACGAATGTGGAAGAGGGGAGAACAAATGTCGCTAAAACATCAAACACCCCGAGAGCGGGTGATAACGTTAAAGTGCGAGAGCGGCCGAGTAGTGTGATTCTACACTCTATACAGGATGGTAAACGTGAAGAGGATCGCCCCGCAATTGATAGTCGTCGTTCTCTAAGCAACGACAACGACATTTCGGAAGGAAAACGGCACAAAAAGCAGTCGCCAAAGAGGTGTCGCCGATCTAATTCCGCCAGCTCGCTTATGAAATGCTTAACCGACTCCAACACCGAGTCGGAATCCACTTCGTCTAATTCTGTACCGCTCCTTGATGTTCGACTTATAGATTTCGCGCATTATTGCTTTTATGATGACGTGGTACATCCCGGTCCAGACGCTGGGTTTCTTTTTGGCATTGACAACGTCATTGCCTTGCTTGGTGACATGTTAACTTAACGAAACAACGTCTCTAACATCAGGACTGTTACTGCTATTCAAAAAAACGTAAATTTTATCGTTATACATGCCTTTTTATCATTTTTTATTGTTACCCGACCCGTTTCATTTGTTTTCTGCACTTGCGTTTTATTATTAGCTCTGTTTCCTTTTTTCATTCCTTACTTTGGCAATAGAACACAATTATATTTAAATGTCGTATTCGTAAACCGCATGTTTCTCAACAGTACAGTGCAGTCATTGTTTTTATATTAGCTGCATGGTTTAGCCAGATGTTTTTGTTTTATGAAGCAGTGATATTGTTGCAACCTGTTATACATATACTTGTGGCTTACATTCCCGTGTATGTTGCTTACTCGCCGTTAAAGTTGCGTTGCATTTCGCTTTTGTTTCCTTCTTTTTATTCTTTGCCACTTATTGATCAAGTTTGCAGAAATCAACTGATCGTTGTGTAATACAGTGTCTCTAAGTGTTTGTGGATATGAAGAGTAACTTGCAAAGTATAGACGTATACATGTATTACTGATGTCTCTAATAACGGTTTTTGATTTTGACATCCATTTACACTTTTCGAACGATTACAATTAAAGAGCCTTTTGTCCGACCGGTTAACAAAGTCGCAAGTTATGATTTAAGGTTAATGGGATCGGAACTAGCCGCTAGCTGGTTAGTTATGTCTTTGAGAATAATGCACCATGAGACGTTGTCTAACCAATGGTTTAATGGTATGAACCGAAGTAAAGCTTCCAATGTAGGCTATTAAACACACTGATTTTAGTTGTATGATGTTTACTCAAATTAAGATATGAATACCACACTTTTATGACTACTTTAGCTACTGTTAGAAAAATAGTTTACTAAGAAAAAGGCACAAACATAAATTTTTAATGACAATTAACCGTCACATTATTTTTTTTGCTGAAAAACCCAAAAATAATCCACAAAAAACGCCTTCCCAAATTTTTCACCATGTATCGTTCAAATTCTCATAAAAATAGTTTGAGATTACACTTTTATTTTATTTAATAAAACAATATATAAAACATCATTTTAAGTGACAGTTTTACGCATTTCTAAAATGTTCGACCACTAAAGTCGTTTATCGTCCAAACCAGGGTTGCCATTTGGCCATTTTCACGGCCAAATATCAGAAATTTGGCCGTACCAAAATCGTCCTGGACGCAAAAAAAATAGTTTGGCCGTGCGGAAAAATCTGGCCGAATTTGGCCGTATAAGCATATTGTCAATTTTTTTGGCCAAAGCGTCATATTATTTTTACGCTACAGTAGAAATAAAGGAAAAACAGAGACAGTATATGGAAATAAATTAATATCAACTGTCTCATCCCAAATCACAAAGCTGATTATGACGTTTTAAAATAAAATAATAACGGTAGGCATTCCTATATAGTAGTTGAACGGGTTTAACAAATCTGGAGGGAATTAAAATTATACAATTTTTTAACAAATAAAGAGATAAATAGCCCAATTGGCTAAATTAAACAGTTTATTTTGCACTTGATACAAATTGGCCGAATTTTGGCCGTAAAGCAAACACAGTTTGGCCGTAAAGCGTACTTTGCGTCTGGCAACCCTGGTCCAAACCCTCGTGGCTTTCACATCGCTTGTTACGCCTACCCAAAATGCAATTGAGGTCACGTGGTATCGCCGCCATTTTCTCGCCCAATTCTTTCTTTGACTTCCGCAGGCTGCGACCGTTGTTATCGACTTGTGCAGCGGATTTGTGATAAGAAGAAACAAGTTTCCATACATTGGCGTTTTTGTAGATGGCCGCCGTGACTGCTAATGCATCTGGAGACGCACAAGTAGAGTACATTTCTGCCGAAGTAAATAAAGAAAATCTGCAGGTTTGTTCATTTTGCAGGAATTTTATATTATTCCTACTATTTAGCTTGGTTTGGAAACAAAAATACCGCTTTGGCCAAACTCAGATTCTAAAGAATAAAATGAATTTACTGTTAAATGAGTTCATTTTTTATATAAATATCAAAATTACTCTAGGCCCTTAACGATATTTAAATCATATTGTGACGTCATTGTTAATCAATATGAATATGCAAATGGCGTCAACCGACGTGTTTTCAAATAGTACCAATTAATTTTGGTATTGACTTTGTGAAAATGAAAACTAAATGCTAACTTAATTTTCCAATACTTAATGTTTGTAGATTTCTATAGTGGAAAAGAATTAAAAACTTTTAAATAGCAAAACCTTACACGTTGTTGAAACATAACAGCATGTAATCTACTTGAATATTTGTTACTTCAATGTCAAATATCCATATAGAAATGACATAATTAAATAACTTTGGGAAGTTTTCACTGAATTTGTCACATTTAATTATTGCTTCAGTCTGTATTTCACATGAATGAAAAACTGATGATCCAATAATATGCAAAATACACAAGATTGTAAACTTTAATACATAGACATTAAAGCATTTTATGTTGTTAAAAGTAGTCGGACGACTTTTTAATAATATTGTGTTATATTTCATTAATAATTCATTTAATTGAAAGTCAATGCAATAAAATCCTTTGTTTTTCTGTGTGATTACTACAAGTAACCTCAACATGTAGCTTTGTATAAACTTAACTACTATTACTGCAGGGGTGGGGTATCTGTAATTACTACAAAATCGCTTGGAGCACTTGGACAAAGCGCTTGAAACCCTAACCCTCCAAGCAATTCTGTAGTAGTTGAGAAGTTGTACATCGGTGTAGAAAATATTACATTTTCTATTTGTTTTCTGTGACTAAAAATCATATGAAATGGTTTTAATGCCATATCTCTGCAATTTGTAATTTATTTTAAGGTTTATTAAAATCCAGAAATATAAAGTATATCTAGTACAAAAAAACCCTAATGACATCTAGAGAAAAAACTAAAAGGAGGGAAAGCAGAAAGGCGGGAAGGAGGGAAACTGCATGAAATGAATACTAGGAGCATAACATTGGATTAGAGTTAGTTCTGGGATTGAGATTAGTGTTAAGGAAAGGGTTGAAGTTAATTTCCGTAGTTTTGGTTAGCAGTTTTCGTCCTTCCCGCTTTCCCTCCCTTTTTATTATTGCCCTGACATCTACGCTTAAAATTTTGACTAGTCACCCACTTTTTACAAACCAGCTATGATTAAAACAATTCTTTGTGACAAATAATGATACATAAAGTATTCATACTGTCTGAGCTGGTAAAATAATTACATCACATTCTCAACTTAATTATGTTTTTGTTTAACCTGATAATGTTACTAGTTTAATTTATCCAGCTGACTGAAAAACAAGAAAACAATTCACTGAGTTTTTCTGGGCCTATGGGAGACGCCCCTAACAAGAGACCTTTAGAAGATGGTGGTAAGTAGATATCAAACTACTTCTGCTAGTAGAAAAGCATTACCACTATTTTTAAATATAAATTCTCTTGTGGTCAGTCCTGGGAAAAATGCAGAGCAGCGTTTTTGTCTGCATCGTTAAAAAATATGTCTTTATGTCCCAATTTTTATTTCAGTTGTGAAATTTCGATAAATGTGAGCATTGCTATTGTATTTTCCCATCACTGCCTGTGGCATTTGTAGTTTTGAGTGAAGCACTGATACTGCATAGTACAGGATATGCGCCACGCAATCAGGAAGTTCCTATTTCATAAAAGGCGCTCCCATTACTGTTCTTACTAAACCTAAGCTGCGTATTAGTGGAGCACACCATCTGCTTGCCACTATAGTTGGAAATAGCTTTAAAATTAACTCTCTCTAACATATATCATCAGTGTTCAGTTTAAGTTTATTACTAAACCAAGTGCATGTCTTAATATAATAAAGTTTATATAATTTTAGAAGAACCTGGACCAAAGAAACTAGCTACTCCTCAAACATTTGCTGCAAATAGTAAGTTCTAGATCTATTAGGCTGCTGAGTTGATTGTATTACAGTTTTAATGTTTGTATTGTTGCTTAGGTGAATTCGCGGAATCTAATAAACTTGGAATGCAAGAAAACCCGTAAGTTTGTTATGCCTTTTTTAATTTTCATGTTAATTTTAGCTATGATGAAAACAATTTCAGTGCTGAAATTATATGATAGTATTTGTATTCATACCCTGAGCTTTATCTTTTGCAATGTATAATTAACTCTTTAGTATTACAAATCACTATAGTAAGTTTTTTGGCAGGGATATTATGTCCGAGACAATCAGATTACCAGATGACCTTGTTGGGCTGAGTAAGTTGCTGTTTGTGTGATTAAATACATGGATTTGGCAGTTGTTTAATTGGTTTGTTGCTTAGTTATTGGCAGAGGTGGCGAGAACATCATGAGAATGCAACGCGAAACTGGTTGCAGAATTCAGATCACGCAAAGTATACCGGGCACTAAAGAACGACCATGCACATTATCGGGCACCCCAGAACAAATTGAGTACGTTCATTTTCTGTAGTAAAAACATGTCCTTTTAAGCCACATGATGCTTTTTAGATACCATAGCATTACTGCATTGATGACCTTTTATCTATCACCCATTAACTGATGGCGTATTAAACTCACCCTCTTGTTTTCTATGAAATAAACCGAGCAATGATAACAAAGCGCTTCCGTTACAGAGTGTGCAGGAACATGTTAAACGAGATCATCTCGCGATCCCAAGCGGGAACACTGGGCAATAACTTCAACCTTGGAGGCCAAGGGGGAATGAGTGGAAGTGGCATGGATGGTGGAATGGGGGGTGGTATGGGAGGGGGCAGCATGGGGGGAATGGGTGATGGAGTCGAGAAATCAATCGAGATTGCCGTCCCTCCTGACAAGTGTGGGCTCATTATCGGCAAAGGTGGCGAAACTATCAAAATGGTGAGCACCAACTTTTTGTCGGGCAACACTAAAAGGAGGGAAAGCGGGAAAGAAGGAAGGAGAGAAACGAACAGTTCAACTTAAACTATAAAAACTAATTTAACCCCTTCCCCTAAACAATAATCTTAACCCCAGAACTAACTCTAACCCAATGTTTAAAACTGACTTCAATGTCATATTTTTCATTTAAGTGTGCAGTTTCCCTCCTTCCTGATTTTTCTCTTAGTTTTCCCCCTTTTCGCCCGGTGACACAATTTCAAAACTTTCCATCTTTCTCACAGTTGCAGCAGAGCTTAGGTGTGAAGATGCTTCTCATCCAGGATTCAACCGATAACATCGGCCAGAGCAAACCTCTCAGAAATAACAGGGGCACAGATGAATCTAGATGTAAGTACATTGCATTGCAGCAAACGCCGATTTTCTACACTTTCCTATTAGTTTCAATTTTTCCATGCGTATATATTTTCATTTTTTGTCCAGGTTTCCATATTTTTGTTTGTTTCTATGCTTTTTATATTTGTTTTTGTTTCTACGCTTTACATATTTTTGTTTCTTGCTTACAGAATGCTGTGAATGCGGTTCACCAATTAATGGCGAACAGAGACCAGCAATTGGCCCAGCAGAAAGTGGACAGAGATGGAAGTGGAATGGATGTAAGTTCTCAGAAATCCTGTGTTTTAATTCGGTTATAGCGAAACCTGCATCATTCACAAGTTTTGTGCAGGTTTCAAATAAAGCAATGATGTATTCCTGTGGTTAAGATGGTCTTTCCAACCTATGAAGACAAACTTATTATACCGACTGAGCTTTAACTTCTATGCAAAACATTCCGGCCAGTAATTTTGCCATCCTTTCTAAGCATTGATATTCCCACAGCCCAACATGTTTGGGGACGATGTGAACAAGACCATCATTCCGGTCCCCAAAGCAGCTGTTGGCGTTGTTATTGGGAAAGGTGGTGACATGATCAATCAGATTCAAAACGTCACCGGAACCAGAATCCAATTCAAACCAGGCAAGTGTAGTAAATAAATCTTAAATTAGGTTTAGTATTACCGTTCACAGGTTCTAAAAAAAGTTTGTGCTCAAGTCCTTGTTGTTAAGCAATACTTACAAAAACAATAGTTCTATCTATTATTGAATCCGACTGATTAGTCTGTTGGGTTTGTGCGTCCCTCAACCAAACCGAATGGTTGCAGGTTCGAAACTGGTCACTAGCTAGTCAGTTATGTCCTCACGGACATTAGCTGAACCCAGTGGATTAATGGGTTCTTGAAGGAACTTGTGAATCATGCACAACACACTGCAATAGCTGTGGTAACCCGATGGTGGGTGTGAGGTGATATGACAATTGCCCATGTGTTAACCCTTGGTTTTTCCCATACACAAGGATAAAACTTAATATCCTATCCTATCCTATTTATTGTTTGCAACCAGCCACATGATGCTTAGCATAACATAGCTCACGCTTTGATGACGCAAAGTCTATCACCCATATAACTGATGGCAAGTTGTAATTTTCAACTTCATGTGATCATGTCCTTAATTCCTTGCAATTTTCATTTCTCAATCTATTGATTTCCTACAGAGGATCCTGGCTTACCTGAGCGAATGTGTAGCATCATGGGACAGAAGGAAGGAGTGGATGCGGCTATTAGAAGAATACATGAGATAATACAGAACGTGCAAGAGAGAGATGGTATGTCCTGTTCATACGTTAAATATGAACCATTCAAATTTATGTGATGAAATTGTAACCTGCCAGTTCTGCTTCTGAATACCTTGATGTAAAAAGTTACAACATATCTGATATTTTTCGCTAATTCACCATTATAGACTAAGTTGCAATGAATATCGAGTAATCCTTCCACTTCCAGGCAACCGTAGCGGTGGTGGTGGGGGTGGCGGCCCTCCAGGGGGCATGGGGAGTTTCGGACAATGGGAAGGCCCCAACATGGGCCGTGGCAGCCGTGGGATGGGTGTGAGCTCTGAAGAACACTTGGTCCCCGCCAATAAGACCGGACTTGTCATTGGAAAAGGTGAGGTTGATAAGCTTTGAAAACCCAATATTGAAAGCAATACAAGAGAAAATTGTTATACGTTTTTAAACTCTAATACAGATTTATGCATGGTGCTTATTTTTGTATTTAAACTACAATTTATTTTTGAACCTTTTATAAATTATTTTGTTAAATTGGTTCCTTATGTTAAAATTTATGTTTCCCATTGCACTACAATACAATATGATGAAATTGTAACTTGCCAGTTCTGCTTCTGACAAACATTGATGATACAAGTTACACTACTTCTGATATTCCCAAAATCCCACTGACCAGTATTAACTCTATCACATAAATAACCTCGTCACCACCATACAATACCCACAGGCGGTGACACGATAAAGCAGATCAACATGCAATCGGGCGCTCACGCTGAGATTCAAAGGAATCCCCCACCTGGTTCCGACCTCAACTACAAAACCTTCATCATTAAAGGTAGGTAATGTAAAACCAACTTCGAACTGTTGTGTAAAACCAACTTAGAACTGTTGTGTAAAACCAACTTAGAACTGTTGTGTAAAACCAAGTTAGAACTGTTGTGTAAAACCAACTTCGAACTGTTGTGTAAAACCAACTTCGAACTGTTGTGTAAAACCAACTTAGAACTGTTGTGTAAAACCAACTTAGAACTGTTGTGTAAAACCAACTTCGAACTGTTGTGTAAAACCAACTTCGAACTGTTGTGTAAAACCAACTTAGAACTGTTGTGTAAAACCAACTTAAAACTGTTGTGTAAAACCAACTTAAAACTGTTGTGTAAAACCAACTTAAAACTGTTGTGTAAAACCAACTTAAAACTGTTGTGTAAAACCAACTTAAAACTGTTGTGTAAAACCAAGTTAGAACTGTTGTGTAAAACCAAGTTAGAACTGTTGTGTAAAACTAATTTAGAACTGTTGTGTAAAACCAACCTAGAACTGTTGTGTAAAACCAACCTAGAACTGTCGTGTAAAACCAACTTAGAACTGTTAATTGCCATCCTAAATTAATGCTGGCAATACTGCTAGCTAAATAGATTTTTAAATAAAAAGGAGCCCAGTTAAGACGCTAATATAGGAATATTTTATATTTTTGGGGAAAACTTGTATTAAGTTTCGTATTATTTTTGAATGAAACATTTTTCAGTGAAGTCTAATTTATGGGTTTACAGCTGTATAAGCATTTGTATAGTGGCAACTTTTAACCTACATTTTTAAATACGCGTTCACTAACGAGCTTCTTGTTACTAAGGAACTCCGGAGCAAATCAAAATGTGTCGACAGCTGATACAAGAGAAGGTTGACGCTGGACCTGGTGGTCAGAATAATGGTCAGATGCAAAGTAGTCACATGGGTGGGCAACCCCCGATGGGCAACTTTGGACCACCACAAGTATGTAGTAGCATTATGTAGCACTGTATGGGACTTAGAGAAAGTGTAATCTCTTTAACCACATTTTTGTAACATTTCGATAGAGGTTATAATCTTTTTTTAGCATTATTTGTAACATTTCTAAAAAGTTATCTCTTTCACAATTTTTTAAAACAATTCTAAAGAGTTAAAATCTTTTCTTTCTCTACATTTTCTTTACTGCATGGAATATTAATTATTGGTGACAGGTGAATAAATCTTTGTTTTTTCCAGCAACAAGGTGGATATGGTGGACTTCCTCCAGCAGCAAGTTACGGCCACCCCAACCCCCTGCAAGGCCCCCCTCAGGCCCCACAGGCGCCCCAGTCGTACCAACAACCGTGGGGGAGTCAGTTCCAACAGTGGAGTTCACCAAGTGTCTCAGCCCCACAGCAAAACGGTGCAGATCCAAGTGAGTCGAATCATCCAAAACATCCATTTCTTGCAGTGCAATGATGCTACCCTGTGGTTAAGATGGTCAATATCAGGCCAATGAAGACAACTCTTACCTACTCTGAGCCAATATAACTAACCCTTCAACATCTAAGCTTTGTCTAAAAAAACCCGAAATTAATATCGATTTTTCTTCCCAGCGAAACCAGTGGCAGATTCGAGCAATGCAGCAGCATGGCAGTCTTACCTTCAGATGTATGGAGCCCAAGCACAAGCTGCATACCAGCAGCCAACTGCTGCAGCTGCAGGTAAAGCACATTCATCACTTTAACTCAATCTGTGATCATAGCAGCCAGCCATTATTGTGGGGGGAAAACTAAAAGAAGGGAATAAAATTAGCAAAATGACATAAAGTTAGGTTTAAACATGGGGTTGGAGTTGGGGTTAGTTCTGTGGTTGAGATTAGTGTTTAGGGCAGGGTTTAAATTAGTTTTTATTGTTATAGTGAGCAATTTCCCTCATTTTCTCTTTCCTGTCTTTTCCTGTCCAGTATTGTGGCCTTAAAGAAATAAAACTCAAAGAAATCTGGTCGTATTAGGAAAATTTCTATAACTGAACTGAATGACTTGATGGTGCATATTGTCCTCCGTTCCATGCATACAATGATGATATTGTAACTTTGCCAGTTCTGCTTCTGATTTGAAGTGATGATAAACGTTACAACCATTCTGAGAATATCGGCCACACATTTATCAAATTCTTCCTAATTAATTGGTATTTAACACCACCAACCCCCACATTCCAGTTTCTGCTGCCCCGGCCAGCCAACCAGACTACTCCAAACAATGGGATGAATATCTGAAGCAAAACGGTGAGTTGATTTTGTCGCAAATTAAGTAATTTTCAATGTCAGTATTTTTAATTTATCAACCCTATAAAAACTCGCGCCTGTTATCTAACGTTTAAAGCCTAATTTGTTGGTAGAGAAAGCTTTTGGGCATTCTTAACATAAACTAAGTACATATAGAACGCTGTTTAATTTAAATGAATTTGAATCTAATAAACTACCTTGTTAACATTCTGGAAACTCCTGGAAGATCAGTATAAGTTTTATTACTTTAATCGAAAACGTAATGGTAGTTAAAACATAGTCAGAGGTACAACGCTCGCGCAACTCCACATGTTATATGCACAAACACGTCAAATATATGCAACACTTCATAATTCCAGGTCTCACAGCTGCAGCAGTTGCGGAGCGTCAACAGCTCGCACTGGCTTCCCCTGCCGCGGCTGCTGCCATCCAACAACAGGTTGCCGCTCCAGCCGCTGCGGCTGCTGCACCAACTGCTGCCGCTGCCGCAGTTGCCCAACCCGCCACCACCCAGGTAATGTGGGGTATTTCATACTGTGTTTGATGGTAATCACTATATTTTCAAACTTAATCCATATTTTGTTAAATTGTTTGCTCGTTGTTACCAGATAAAACTACCGTTAAATTTGTAATAAAACCTGTAACTACATTATCTTATGATGAAACTACCATACATTATGATGAAATAGTAACTTGCCAGTTCTGCTTCTGACCAAAATTGATGCTACAAGTTACACTACTTCTGATCTTACCCAAATCACACCACCCATAACTCAAAAAGCCCCCAAGTTCCAACCCTCCATCCTAACCCCCCAGGAGGAATGGGCCTCCTATAGCCTTAATTCCTGGTCCTGGTGGCTACCGTGGACCCGCCCATACTAATGTAATATAATAACCCCACAGGCGGACTACTCTGCAGCATGGGCTGAATACTACCGACAATACTACGCCATGCACGGCCAAGCTGGATACGCGGCCGCAGCAGCTGCAGCTGGACAGGCACCTGCACCAACGTAAAGCGCTTCCTGCACAAAACACATTGTATATAAAGGTAAGCCAATGTTCGGTTGTACTCGAAAGTAATACCTTTTTCATCTTTGGGGTAATACAAGTGCTGTAATTATGTTGTGCTCAACTTAGTTCTTGTGTACAATTTGTGTACGACGACATATTTTCGTATTGCGTTTGTTATATTTCTTGTTTTGTCAATTGTGATTCCTGCGGATATAACTTGTGTTTTAACTGAATAAATCACAGCACATTTAACTGAACTTATTATATGTGGTTTAATTTAACATTTAGAAAGGTGTACTTGCATACAAAGTCTTAATTATACGTTTTAATTTAACCAGTTAAATATGTTCCTTTAATTTAATTAATAATTGTACACCATGAATTTGTTTCCACGCCTTGTATATTCATGTATATTTTAAAAACTGGTTGATTTGCGTAATATTAACTTGTTGTACCATTCATTGCATAGCTTAGTGTGTTGGTTATCAGTTCCACTGTTGTCTTACATTGATTTCACCGTTGTTCATGTCTCGCATTTGTGTGTTGATGCCGTTTTCTAACTTGTTGTTTTTGTGTGTCCAGATGCAGGCCCAGAAGAACCCTCCTGTACATATTCTCTCCTTTTGAACATAGCTACTTCTTCCTCAGTGCGATGCTTTAAACATAAGCATCCCTTCATAAACCCCACAGTGGAGTGCCAATCCATTAGCTTTGCACTTTGGTGCCAAATCATAGCAAACCCTAGGCGGTCCCGCACACAAGCGCAGCTCAGATGAGCGTCAGTGCCACATATTAATGTTGGCCACACTTGCCAAAAGACAATTGACATTAATTTGCATGCTTTGCGCAAAATATGCATTTTCGAAGCGCCACATCTTTGCCCACGGTCCAGCCCAAACCGTGGGTAAGATTTAAGTGGTGACTTGCGACCACTCGCAAAAATTTGCGAAGCGACTTGTTAAAACCCCTAGGTTTGCCCGTCATAGCAATATAACCAGTTATCTTGCCTTAACCATTTTCCCACCCCAATGTGTTTGATTGTAGCAAGCAGGAATCTCATTTTGGTATTTGTATTTGTTCGGTTTTGCGGATTGTGTGTCGAGTGTTATGTGTTGTCCTTCTAATACGAGAGTATTCCTACCCGTTGGTGCAAAATAGATAACGTGCGTCGCCTCACCCCGAAAACCACTGTCATTCGATTATCGTTACAGCGGCCGTAGTTCACATTTTAAACTTGTCATAGCGCTAATTTGTTCAAATCGACCAATTAAACTATTTATTTCATGCTCCCTGTTATTTTTTAGTAACGTCATTTCAGTTTTCCGTGTTTCATTGCAATCCTACCCCCAATGCTTTTTCCGCACGTTTTTAGCGATAAATTTGAATGCACTTCAAACAATAGTTTTGTGAAGCGTTTCTTGTCGAAATATCCGAAGGTGTGAGAATTGTTTCGTGACGCGCTGCTGTGTAACTTAAATCGTTTGCTGTGTGTATTTTATCATGTTAAACCCAATGTTACTTGCCTAATTTTGAACAATACTAAGAGCGACGACGTACCATTGTAAAAATTCATTCCGTGTATATAGATATACATATATCTACTGTATGCTTACCACTACAAGTTTTTAAATAAGTATTTATTTTCAGTAAATGATTTGCCGATTAACTTTCTTGCTCAACAACTCTTAATTTGTGTGTGCCTTGTGTGTCTCCTGTATTGATGAAACCACCAACTCAGCTTGGATAATGGTGCCCCTATATGGGGATTCCCCCTATACGGGGATTGTATATATTTATATGTGGTGAACTGTCATTCCATAATCTCTCGGCAGGTATATAGCGCCGCTTTAATTTAAAATGCTCTGGTAAGTTATTCAAACCATGTAAATCCATGTCGGTGTGGGCCAGTTTAAACCGGTGACCAGATGCTGATTTTAAAAACCTGAAGAAACCTCCCAAAGTTTCCCTGTGACCTTTGCTGGCAGTCCTAGTGCTTCTGTATTTTCGCGTATGTTTTCAAAGTAATGTTACCGCCTCGTTTTTATTTTGACCCCTTTTTTATAGAGTTAATCTCCTTCACACACCCCGTACGCTATTTTTAAAGTCGATTTTCTGCATTTTCTAATTACATCAAGTTCGCCGTGGTTTTTCAGTGCGTCGTTGTCAATCATCGTAAACTGTGTCAATATGCAAGCGTGTTATCTTTTATAAACGTTAACTTATCAAATTTTTCTATCCCGCCATGAATACCTAAGGTCCCCTGTGTACGAACTCTAGTTATTATGAACGCCATTTGCATCATTGCGGATTGATATTTCAGTGGTCTTGTTATATTGTCAGCAATGTGCCCTGTTATTGTGTGTTTCGTTAAATTCGAATATGACTTCCCCTCCGCCGCAGTTTTAACACGCATGTCACTGTGACCGCTTCAGAAATTGACTCTTTTTTTTCCGCTCGGTAATGTTGCTACTATTTCGCCGGTTTTAGCCATTTTTCTTTCCCTGATGAAGTGCAACTGTCATTTACCCTTCCACCACCGTCACCTAACGTCGCGATATTCTTATGTATGCTACTGCCAGCATCGGTCACTAACTGCAACTGGTTTGAACCGGTTTAAACTGCCTGCTGAATTTAACCTCTACATCAGCTTTTTGTCATTTTAGCGAATACTGTACACCTATGTAACCTGTGTTTTACAACTAAGAAACAATTAAAATTGCATATTTAGTTTTAAAGCTTAACTATCCGCTTAGCGTAATGTAATAAAGCATGTTGTGTGAACCTTATGTTAATCCAGAGTGTTTAATATGTAGCTTACTGCCGTGAATCACAACTAATGGCATATAATGTTAGTGTTAATATTTGTTGGTACTGGCTTTTTTTTCTGTATACAAAGTCAATCAAATGCGCGTTTAATTTTGTTAAAGTTTCTGTTGAAATCTGAAAAAATGCCTGTAACTTGTGTGTTATCCTGTCTCTTCTTAATTTTGTGGACCTTTCTAGTTACCTTTAAACGGTTTTGTGTTCTTGTACAAATACATCTGCTACATGCTATTTGTTGAGGGTTCTTTTAAATATGGCGTAGGGAAATTTAGGAAGTTTTTAAATGGGTAGAGTAGGCAGCTATGGAATGGTAAGTATTGGTGTAATTTCCATTGGCGTCCATTTAATCTCCTGTTTTAATCTTGCAGGGGGAGGGTTCTGCACAAACAAACGCAGTTGGCGTTTTCAATCATAATTTCGATTCAAAATAATTTTTTTCACCGTGCTGAGAATGTACATTGTAACGCAACCATTATTACGCATTGTGTCGTTTTTCAAGTAGCTCTAAATAAATGCTGTCATTGAAACGAGTTTGCCGTAAATCGTTATATCTTTTAATAAAACCGATTGAGATTTAAAACACTTTTATAAAACTTGTTACACAGCGGTACCTCTAAATACCGCAGGATTGCTTGAAGCGCTTATTATAATGCATAATTACAAAAGCCTTTAGAGAACTTTTCTCACTAAAATAAAGATTATGATATTAGGGTTAAGGGTTAAAGTTAGTTCCGGGGTTGAGATTAGTGTCTGGGACAGGGTTAGAATTGCTTTCCATAGCAATCTGCATAGGAGTTCAATTGCATGGACGTAAAATTACTGATGGCAAATAGTTTAAATGGCAGAAGCGATTCACTGGACAATTATCTGCAAAGAATTAGTACAGGTTTTATTTGGGTACAATGTTTCCCTTAGGTTTTAAAAATACATCAAAAGATGGGATTTTATTCTTAAAAAATACATGGCAATTGTCAGATAACCTCCTGCCTTCCTACTTTTGTATAGTTAAACCCATATATCCACTGTGTTCAGGTGGTGTGACTTGCCAACAGCCTAGCTAGCTCCTAGGTTTGACCCCCTCACCCTTTTGGTTGGCAGTGTTCTGCTGAGTGAAAATGAACATAAAACCGGGTAATTCAACTTACTTGAGCTAGTGGGGATGCAGGATCAGTTATATTCTGTATAACATTGAAGTGGTCGATTCCATTCAGAAGTTTGTACGTCACATGTACATTGTTGGATTTCAATTCCTATTTATTTTCACTGTTAAATAACGAATGAAAAAACGTCAATGTTTAACAGTATGCACAGTTTTTTTATGGAATTTAGGCCATGATACATTACATTAGTATGGGCCGCTCCACAGCTGCCACCAAGACCAGGAATTTAGGCCATGATATATTACATTAGTATGGGTGGGTCCACGGTAGCCTCATGCCCACACTTAGTCGGATGATGCACAGTTTTTTTATTGCCTAATTTTGTTTTGGATCCTATTAATATTTCACTGCATGTGTAGCTGTCATCGTGCTTTACTAAAATTTAAAAATCTTTATTGCCTTGAATACATATACTTGAGTGACCTGCAGCTTTATCCCCGAAGATAAAAATGTAAGAGGTAGGCCACCACATTAACTTGTTTCCATTATCACAAATGACCTTTCGGCAACATCTATTAAGTTCTTGCACAGAACCCATAAGCAATATAAACTTTAAATTCTTGGACAAAATACCAATTAATAAATTTATTTGAAATAGGTTGTTCTGAATTAAATAATATTCAGCTAAACACATGTAAACTATGAATATTTTAGTCTGCCATCTTAGTCCGACGGGTTAGTGGTGGTTTAGTGTGTCGCCTGTCAACCAAAAGGTTGCAGGTCTGAAACTAGCCGCTAGCTAGTCAGTTGTTTCCTTGGGCAAGGCACTTAACGAACACAGCCTGAACCAAACGGATTAACGGATTCTACCAAATTGAAGGAACTTGTGAATCATATAAAACACATTGTAATATCTCTGGTAAACCGGATAAACATAAATATCCTAATTATCCTGTTAAAACAAACAAAGAAACAAGACATCATAAACACAAGTGAGGGATATAAATTGTCACCCCGACAGCCCTTGGTTTTACCTAATGTTCTGCTTAATATAATTCCCATTATAACCATGCGAGTTTAGCAAAGGATCAAAAACATTTTGGCAAATATTAGAAAACAGCAAATTTTCGGCTGAGACAAATATATATCCATCTTAATTCGCAAAAATCAGTCGCATTGAAATTAATTATATGCCATGATTCGGGCACTTACCTTCAAATAAGCATCATTCCACTGCAGAATGGTTGGTGCGTCATTCTCCACACAGACCAACACTAATTCGCATCCGAAATTACTAATATTCTCTTTCAATGTTTTAATGTTATGTGCAGAGATTGGACTGTTCTTTATAGCTTCTTCGCTAGTGATATTAAAAAAGGAATTTGAAAAGCTGACTTATAATTTGTATTGTCGCCACACAATTTCGCAGACCAGTCCACTCTTATTGCTGAAATCACATAACAAAAAAAATCTTATATTTGAAATTTTCTAAATAAATTTGTGGTCCACAATTTCTTGGTCACCCCCTCTTCTAAAGTCGGCCCATTGCTTGGGTCGCTTTACCACACACTTTTCTTCGAGGCTTAGTGTAATAATTATGTTATAAATAATTATTTTTCTATTTTTATTAAATTGTTATGTTGGTTTTGTTGCCACATTTAAATATCCCCAAAATAAATAATTGATTGGAATTTGGACGTTTTTTAACGACTGTTCATTTGCCGTCTCTTTCCAGTTTTCAAAATTTTCATCAAAGGTCCTGTTACATGTTATCAAAATGGAAAAAAATAAACTTAATATTAAACAGAAAATAACAAAAATTTTTTGTGTTTTATAAAACTTAATATTAAACAGAAAATAACAAAATAAATTTTGTGTTTTATAAAACTTAATATTAAACAGAAAATAACAAAATAAATTTTGTGTTTTATAAAACTTAATATTAAACAGAAAATAACAAAATAAATTTTGTGTTTTATAAAACTTAATATTAAACAGAAAATAACAAAATAAATTTTGTGTTTTATAAAACTTAATATTAAACAGAAAATAACAAAATAAATTTTGTGTTTTATAAAACTTAATATTAAACAGAAAATAACAAAATAAATTTTGTGTTTTATAAAACTTAATATTAAACAGAAAATAACAAAATAAATTTTGTGTTTTATAAAACTTAATATTAAACAGAAAATAACAAAATAAATTTTGTGTTTTATAAAACTTAATATTAAACAGAAAATA
>CH002554.1:146431-181852 GCA_000149265.1 Ciona savignyi | reverse complement strand
TTCCATTTGGACTGTGGCACCGGTTCTTTTACAAATTTCTGTCATTGATTTCTTAACTGCTCCATAGGTTGTATCTAAGCAATATATCACACTTTTCTCATTAAAAGACAAGCTGTTAAGTATAGAGTTGGTGCCAGTGGTTGCATTTTCAACAAACACAATATCTGACGCTTTAGTTCCAACAAACTCTGCAATTTGTTTTTGTGAATGCACAACCAGAGGGAAAAGTTCGCGGTCTAGAAACCTTAACGGTTGTAATTCGACATATCTCTGTAGAGCCTGGTTACATTCCAATACTTCCTTCAAAACCGCACCAAACGCCCCATGGTTCACAAACGTCCAATCTTCACTGAGAAGAAAATGTTTTTTCTTAATTTCCTTCCCGAATAAAGGTGTATTGGACGTGTATTGGCTAAAATCTGGCATAACCACTGGCGGTGAAGGTGCCTCATAACTTGAGAGTTCACAGTTCTTAACTTGTTCTCCAAGATTTGAAGAGTGAAATGAACCAAAACCTCTTCCAATGCTGAACTCATTCTCTTTGAAGTTCATTATTATCAAAACACACTGAGATTGACCTCCTGAAATGCCACTACCACCTAAATTGAAATTGTTAAGATCTGCATAGTCTGTTTGGAGATATTACAAATGAAAAGCTTTACAAACCTGGTCGAGTGTCGACCTTATTTATAAAAAAGTAGCTAGTCCTTATCTAAGTCTTGGGTCATAATCAGCACACAAGATTATGTTATATTGTCATTTGGGCTGAGTATCAGTTAACGATAACTAGTTTATTAATTTGATGTCACATCACTACTACAATAATCAAGAAATTGTTAAATGCTTTGTGTGTAAGCCAAACAAAAGTAGGATTATTTTCAGCAAAAGGCCCTTGGAAACTATAATACTCTAACGTTATATTTATATACTTTTAGTTAATCTTTTATTCAAAGCAATGTAATTTTTTTAGGTTTTTATCAAATTGACAGAACTGCCTTTGAGAAGTTAACCATTTTTTTAAACAGTCAACTATTCTTAAATCTACGTATATGCAGTTGTAACCATTAATATAGCTGAACTGATACAGTACCGTATAACAAAGACAAGTACTCATTATATGATATTTAATGTTAATCCAGAGAACACCCACCCTAAATATCTGATAATTATACACACAACATCTACACTGTGACTTGAATGTTTACACAGCAATGACTGAGTGTAATCGGATATGATGACTTTGAAAGGAGGAAGCATTTTCGACTTCCGGTGCAAAATAAACTATTTTACAATTGCACTTTGAGCAACTCCACAATACTTAATGCATTTGATATAATTGAATTGTACTTTGAAGCAATTAAGAAAATGATGCTATTACCATGGTGGCTTAAGTTTAATAAAACAAGGAGAAAGTTATTTTGAAACTAGTATACGCGTTTTATTCTAAGCATAGGAATTAGCTGTACTAAAATTAAGCATGTTATCCTAGGAAAAACTATAGTGGTAATTTTATCTAAAAGATAATTAGATTATTTGTTCAAACTAAAGCTTGTAACGAATAAGTAAATTGACTCTTCGACCAAATCAAACTACCGTTCAGGCGTTCAATCGTCAGTTATCAATTAAATATTAGCCAAAATTGTTGTTTCATGGTAGGGGTTCTCCCTTGTAAAAATCGTTGATATTGTATGATATATATATATATACATATTGGACATAAATATGTATAATGTTTTCACTTATTTTTCGTTTATATATATTTTTCCTTGTAACATTCGCGACAGGCATTTTTGTATGCAGCATTTAAAGCAATATTCCTATATACGTTCTCATAGTTTGGTTTGGCGTCTGCTTTCAGCCTTAAGGTTATTGGATTGAAACCAGCTGCTGGTTTTATATGTTATATCGTTAGACATATCACCTAGCAGACGACGCCTGAACGAAATGGAATACTGGGTAAAACTAAAACAGAAAAACAAACCAAGCGTGGTATCGCCAGTCCGGTTAACTCAATCGTAAAATCGTTGGGAGAATTGTTTACGAGCCGCTGACTAGATGTTTGTGTCCCTAGACAAGCTTCTGAATCCAGTGGATTAATGGGTTCTTCCAAAAAAGGAACGTCTCAATCATAAAAAAAAACATACTGCAATAGTAGTTTGTCCGGCCGGTTGGTCTAACGGTTAAGTGCGTCGCCTTTCAATCGAAAGGTTGCAGATGCGAAACTGGTCGCTAGCTAGTCGGTTGTGTCCTTGGCCAAGGCACTTTACGGACATTGCCTGAACACAGCGGAATAATGGGTCTGCCAAATTAAAGAAACATCTTAATCATACACAACACACTACAATTGACCCAGTAAGCCGACGGTGGGCGCGAGGTAATCTGACGATTGCCGTGTGTTAATCCCCAGTTTTCCCATTCACGGTAATAAACATAAATATCCCGTCCAAACCTAATTCCTTGACAAAGCTGTGTAGCATGGTTTGATAAATGACACCCAAGTGAATGCAATGTATTAATAATGTGAAATACATACAGTATTAAGAAGATCACTATTTTAAATAGGGATTTCTTTAGATGGAACAACACAATTTTAGTTTTTTTTTCAATTTTTCATTTGCAAAATTACAGATTATTGGTCACAGATTGTACATTTTTAACAAAAAATGCCTTTGTCTAAAAGACAATAAGGTCAAGTAAAAACGAAAAAATGGTTAAAGTAGAATAAAAACATGTACAGTACAGTCGTTATAACGAAAACAACTGCTGGAAGTATGATTTTGGGGGTTCATCGGCGAGACACTCTTTGCTTTCGTTCATAAATACTTCATGTAGCGATTTAATAATTTTAGTTTCCTTATTTTGTAAAATAAGCTCACAAAGATTCTTGGGTGGTCTTTGTACTGAAATGCCCTGATGTTCTTCTTCAATCATTCGAATCATTTTTTCATCAGTCATGCTCTCGTCTTCCCTCCAGCGGAAATACTTCCTATACTCATCATCGTTTTGATCAAGGAATTGTAAATATTCGGGTGAGTTTGGCTGGACTTTCAAAGTCATCGGTATGAATAAACGAATCAATCGGCGCAACCGCAAGCACATCTTCCTTAGTTGGTCCCCAAACCACTGGTACCATGTCGTTCCTTAAAGCATTGTCCCAAAACTTTTCTGTGATGTAATCGCGGCAATGTTCCGCGTTTTCAAACGCGAAATAAAACTTGTGCACTGTCATCGACGGAGGATATATCATCGGGAAATTTTGCGGAATACTTTCCGAATCAGGGAAGCATTTTCCAAGAGTCGTTGCATTAAGGCCAGCTGCGACCATATCTTTAAAATATTCCATTCGTTTCACCGCTCCCGACATCCCTTCGCATTTACTTACAGACCACATCTATGAATAATAACAATGGTTAGTTAATAACAATGCACAAAAGTTTTAGTAGAACCCAATAACATACTGTGTTCAGACGATCTTTGGTAAGTTTACTGCCTTTTCTACTAAACGTTCCCAACAAACCTTTTTTGTCCGGCCCGTTGGTCTAGCGGTTAAGTGCGTCGCCTTTCAATCAAAAGGTTGCAGGTGCGAAACTGGTCGCTAGCTAGTCGGTTGTGTCCTTGGGCAAGGCACTTTACGGACATTGCTTGAACCCAGCGGATTAATAATGGGTTCTACCAAATTGAAGGAACGTGTCTATTATACACAACACACTGCAATAGCTCCGGTAACCCGACGATAGAAAGAAACAGTTACAAGTTCTTTAGAATTAAATTAACATACTGCAATGTTTGAATTGTTGCTTTTATGGGCCAGGATATCGTCGACTGTCTTATTTCCTCGCTTTACTGTGTCAAGCATATACCCCCTGTAGCCGTAACCTCGAAATACGTCAGCATCTTGTCTATATGTCCACGTCCAGTTGAAAAACCCATTGAAAGGTGTAAGATCGACGCCTATTATTCGTAAAACTGCTGGCCCTTCAGCCGACCACCACACGTATATCTGGTCAGGATCTCTGAATATTTAATATGTTGAAACTGTTTAGAAAATAATAAATAAATAAATAAATCTATCCATACAAATTTAAAAAAAAATGGAAGAGCTTGATAACTTAATATAAACAAACAAACACGCAGCATTATATAAATTTTCTCCACCGGAATAGAAAAGGGAGAAAGGCAATACCTATATATACCCTACAGACTACCGCATACCTATGTAATTTCAGTTACCCGAGATGGGATTTCAACAAATGTCGTTTTAACAGCCACTTCGTTTTACTTACCTGTAATGCGTCCATGGTATATCCGTCTGCCCTATAGTAGTATAGTGAAAAACGACGGCTTTCGCTTCTTTGATTTTACTTCGGTCGTATGTCTGTATGCAGTTTCCCACAAAATCTCCTTCTGGTGCCCCTGATGATTTATCACCCCATGGATAGTCCCAGTAAAGGATTAATGAACGTTCCTCTTTTTTAACGCTACCATCAACATTCACGATCTCGTTAAGTTTAAATTTTGGTAAACCAAATCTTGTTATTGTCGCAGGCCATAAGTTTCTGGCTTCACGAAAGTAAATAAAGATACAGGCCAAACCAAATATCACAATTAACAAAAATAGTGACCTTTTCATTTCAAACAAGTATCTTTTAAATTAATCAAACAATCTAACTCGTAACTTAAACCTGAATAACAATCACTTTTGTATATGAATTGAAAACGTATTTAATGTTTAATAACTAGAAAACGTATTTAATGTTTAATAACCAGAAAACATATTCTATTTGGGTCAAACAACCGGTCTCTAAATTTGGTGTCCCGTTTGCAACAATTCTTACTGTGCAATTGCGCACCCTACTGGTAGATAATGACTATCAGTATTCCCGCCATTAGTAAGCACAATTATCTTATTGTAAGTTACCTTTGATTTTTCAAATTAGATTAAACAGCGTATCCAGGCCCTGGACTAAATAAATACCGATAAGGTTTAACAAGTTATATAGGCCCAGCCCACATAAATGCGATAACATTTGTCACTTTTATATCTAGTTTTTTTTCCCTGAAACCCTACGAAGACGTAGGCTAATGTACAATGAGGATACCTAAATTAGATCACATGAAGTTCTATTCCTATTACTTTTAAAAGATTTAATAAAACAACGTCGACAGCTTATATAGCACCAAGATAATACACTTAATTCCACCAATTCTGAACTTTCTGCTAAAGTACATACCCAGTCCAGTCCAAGATATACCAATTCTAGGTATTTACCCATTGTTATTTTGACACAACAAATCCGAGTGTTTTACTGTTTCACGTGAAGTTATATTATTACGTAATAATCCTTATTATCTCTATGTCTTATAGGGAAATGATTGCTGCTAGTTTGATAATGGTAAGTTGTAAATAGGAAAGGTTGATGTTTTAAATTTTTGGGTTAACGGAGGTTCATATTTTAAACAACGACTTATAATTAATTGTATTTTATTTATAGGCAGTATTTTGTAAGGTAGGCTAGTTTTTGTTACTGATAGCCTATACCCGCGGTTCCCAAGCTTTTTTTGCTGGCGGCGCCTTTTGACAACTTATTAAACCTTGCTGCTCCCTCATAAAGCCAAAATTTTCAAACACTTCCATTCAAACACTTCAAAATTATTCACCAAAGTGAAGAACATCAGTTATTTTACAAACCATTATTTGATAAACAATGCCACGTTACCAGCAAATAGTGGGAGATGACACCGAACAATGGATTTTTAACAAGTAAAACGAATACTAAATGCCAGTGTATGGGGTTGCACACCAGGCTCAAACATCTTCAATTAACGTTCTAATGGTGTAATGCACATGTACTGTATTTATTTTTTGTAAGAAAAATAATAAATGCAGCAAATTCCGCATGCTTTCGTGGCGCCCCTAGCAAAGTCTCGCGGCGCCCTGTTTGGGAACCGCTGGCCTATATAACTGTGTAGGTGACAACGTTACTATACATTTTTAGGTGGTTTAAGTTACACTTATCAAATTATGGGATCTTTATAAGATGCCGGAAATAGAACAGTGTCAGTATAGGGAATGGTATTAAAATGCTAAAAGTATAAATAGGAATATTAGAGGCCTCAGTACCTACACGCGGGCAGTCCATTCAATCACGATACATCACCAATCCAGTGTTTTAAACTGACGTTTTTTCAATTTGGTAGAACCAATTAATTCTCTAGGATCAGGCAATGTGCGTTAAATGCCTTGCCCAAGGACACAACCAACTAGCTAGCGACAAGTTTTAACCTGAAACCTTTCGGCTGAAAGGCGTCGCACTAAACCGCCAGACTAACCGGTTTGACAAGGCTGGTCGATTCCGAGTAATTTTTGGGATGTACCACACAAAGTAGGTTTACTGAACTTATTGCAGTATGTTAAATAGGTAGATGTTGCTAAGTGCCTTGTACATAGACACAGCCTTGTAGTTATCAGATTATTTTAAAAAAACTCGTACTTACTTATGTAATTGTATTCCTAGTCGTTTATACAAGTCCCTTTCTTTGGGATCCTACTAATACCCATGGTATAACGCATCTACACGTTTTATTTTAGACACAAATATTGTTACTCAATAACCCAATGTTCACCTATTAAGTGCATAGTAAACTAGAGAGTGTCAACCACGTGTTTTAAAACCACTATTTGTAAAACACATTGTGTATGATATATATATATATATATGCGAGCAGGGTCCCTAACCACAATTTGTATTTTATACACCGGATTAGTAGTTTGTTTCTGCAAGCATAAACGCATGGGTCCCTGAGGTAACAATCCGATATCGTTATTAATGTTCATTACACAATATATGTTATTGTCAGATATGTGAACGTCAGATCCATGTTATGTAACATTCCCGAAAGTTTTAACCGGACTGTCATAGTTTTGTTTCTGCAAGCATAAACGCATGGGTCCCATAGTTATTAAACCAAACTTCTTTTCCATGTGTAGTTAAAAAAAGAATAAGCGTGTTAGATTTACGAACATTTTACCACAAATGTTTTAAATTTAAGCCTCTTGTCAAGCGCTTTGATAAAGGGAAGGTAAATTCCCAAAACAGTCCGATTGAGTTTTTTATTATTTCGGGGAATTCCCCTAGGTTTAGTACATAAATTTCTGCTTAACATATCTAAGTTATGTTATTTAAGTTGGATGTTTGTTAGATAATCTAACAAACAGTTTTAATCCGCTTTGGCGACTCTTTGTTGGAGATTTCGGAGCGATATAGCATGCCTGTTACAATCATGGTTTAAAAACAAATCATAATTTTTAGGGTATTTCCCCATGTTCCCGTTTTCTTTTTGCTCAATGGTACAAAGGCGGATATTAACATTTTCGCCGTTCAAGCACTATGCCCCAAAAAGCTAATTTAAAAAAATTGAGATTTGTTTTTTTACCTCCCAGGGGAATTCCCTGGATATATTACACACAATTTTGGTTGCTGCATATCTAGACCATGGTATCTAACAAATACCAAAGTTTCATTGTAATTCCATTGCCCTTTCTGGTAGATGTCGGTGCCACAACCCACGCCCTGTCACAATCATGATTTAAGAACAAAATCTCATTTTTAGGGTATTTCCCTAGTTAATTTTTTCAATTCTTTTAAGTGTCATATCAGTGACTAATGCACTCACATTTTATCAAATCTAATTTAAATTGGAGCAGCCATTTGAGCGCTTTGCGCAAAAAAAGCTAATTATTTTAAAAAAATACCGTTTTGGTTTTTCAACTCACAGGGGAATTCCCTTGGGTATATTACCCAAAATTTTAGTTTCCGCATATCTAGACCAAGTTGTCTAACAAATGACAAAGTTATACTAGAACTAGAGAGTGTCAACCACGTGTTTGACCACCACCATTTGTAAAACACATGTTGTATGCCATATATTCATGCTATACAGCAGGGGTTCCCAAACCAGGGGTCGCGACCCAAAATGGGGTCGGAGTGATAAGTAGGTGGGGTCGCAAACAGGTCATGGGGTCGGTGGGGTCAGTGAGGTATGGTAATAATGGATGTACAAAACATCTAAGATTTGACAAACCATGTTAAATTTAGCAGTTTGTACCATGGCTTACTGTAAAACAGGCTTATAGGCATCACTCTAACTAAGTCTGTACTTATGCTATCGAAAATGTAGGTGCTTATTGTGACATCACTGTTTGATTGTTCATAATGGAATGACACGTTGTTGATTTGCAGAGTTGAATTGTTTGTATGTACTTTGCAGCAAAGATAGTTTGCTATCAGACTCAAAAGTCCAGTGAAAGAGGCTCTAAACTAGTCCAAAGTTTCGTGAAAAAATATATATTGACCTTGGGTCGCACTGGACACTTGAAAGTTGTCTTTGGGGTCGTCCTGAGAAAAGCTTGGGAACCCCTGCTATACAGGGTCCCTAACCACATTTTGTATTTTATACACTGAGTATGTAGTTTGTTTCTGCAAGCATAAACGCATGGGTCCCATAGTTATCAAACCAAACTTCTTCTCCATGTGTAGATAAAAAAAGAACAATCGTGTTAGATTTACGAACATTTCACCACAAATGTTTTAAATAAAAGCTTTCTTTTAGGCGTTTTTCGTGGTTTCAGGGAATTACTGGGTTTATTAGATAAGTTTCTACTGGGTTTAGTACGTACGTTTCTGTTTTTACCTATGTGGGTTATGTTGTATAACAATTCTTAATGTTTTATTCTGATTAGTCAATTCCTTGTCTGATTTGTCGACTCCTTGTTGAAGATGTTTGTACGATATGGCATGCCTGTCACAATCATAATTCAGGAAAATATCTGCGTTTTTAAAGGAAATACCCTAATAAATGATTTTTTTTAATTGGAACAGAGTGTTTAAATGTCTAACATTTTACCAAATCTGATTCAAATTGGAGCTGCCGTTTAAGCGATATGCGCAAAAAAGCTATTTTTTTAGAAAAAATACCGTTTTGGTTATTAACGTCTCAGGGGAATTCCCCTAGATATATTACTCAAAATTTTGGTTTCTGCATATCTAGGCCATGTTGTCTAACAAATAAAAAAGTTGGATTGAGCATACATTTTTTCTTCTTGTAGATGTCAGGGCGACATGACATGCCTGTCACAATCATGATTTGACAACAAAAGCTTATTTTTAGGGTATTTCCCTAGGTAATTGTTTTATTTCTTTTAAGTGTTAAATCAGTTACTAATGCACTAACATTTTATCAAATCTGATTCAAACTGGATTTACAGTTCAAGAGCTATGCGCAAAAAAGCTCATTTTTTTAGAAAAAAATATTGTTTTGGTTTTTAACGTCTCAGGGAAATTCCCCTGGATATATTACCCACAATTTTAGTTTTTTCAAATCTAGGCCATGTTGTCTAACAAATGACAAAGTTTTATTGCAATTCCATTACTCCTTCTGATAGATGTCGGTGCTACAACCCATGCCTGTCACAATCATGATTTGAAAACAAAATCTTATTTTTAGGGTATTTCCCTGGGTAATTTTTTTAATTCTTTTAAGTGATATATCAATGGTTAATGCACTTACAGTTTACTAAATCTAATTAAAATTGGAGTAGCCGTTCAAGCGCTATGCCTAAAAAAGGTAATTTTTTTAAAAAAAGAAACCGTTTTGGTTTTTCACCTACAAGGGGAATTCCCCTGGGTATATGCCCCAAAATTTTGGCTTATGCATATCTAGACCATGTTGTCTAAAAAATGACAAAGTTGTTTTGCCATTCCATTACTCCTTCTGGTAGGTGTCGTTGCCACAAGCCATGCCTGTCACAATCATGATTTGAAAACAAAATCTTATTTTAGTGTATTTCCCTGGGTAATTTTTTAAATTCTTTTAAGTGGTATATCAGTGGCTAATGCACTTACAGTTTACCAAATCTAATTGAAATTGGAGTAGCCGTTCAAGCGCTATGCCTAAAAAAGGTAATTTTTTAAAAAAAGATACCGTTTTGGTTTTTCATCTCCAAGGGGAATTCCCCTGGGTATATGCCCCAAAATTTCGGTTTATGCACATCTAGACCATGTTGTCTAATAAATGACAAAGTTGTATTGCCATTCCATTACTCCTTCTGGTAGGTGTCGTTGTCACAAGCCATGCCTGTCAAGCGTTTGACGAAAAAAAAAAGAAAAAAAAAGAAAAGAAAAAAACGGACAAAAACAATATGTGTCCCATTTTTCCAAATGGGACCCATAATTAGAAATGATATTAACTTAGAAGCCAATTAAACAACTGTACAACAACGCAAACAGTACGAACATTTAACTTTCACAAAGTTTTTTTTAAAATAATACATTTGCTAGAAGACATCGTTTTCAACCATTGAAATCGGATAGGACTCCGGTACCAATTCGGTTTTAACTTTAAACGCTGGATACATTCCAACTTGGTTAGTTCGTTGGTTGAATCCACCAAACATAATTCCTCTCTTCATCAAGGGATAATTAGTAATTCGATCTCCTACTTTCATTGTCATTTCACAACTACCGTCGTGTCTTCGAGCCTTTCGGGCGCAAGGGACGAGTGGGTTGTGGTAAAGTAGAACTTCGTGGACAATGTCTCTGCCGCCGTTTGCGTGGTATGAATAGTCAAGATTGGCAACGAGAAACGTTGCATCTTGTGATGAAGTTTGCCGCATTTCTTGTACATACCGTCCAATCTGTATGAGAGAGATGCATCTAAATGTTAGTCTTTTACCATATTTTCCCTAAATGTAGCCTAAACACACTATTATGTTAACCCTCACTTAAACTGTGCGATCATCAGCCTAAAACTATTGAAATCAGCTACTATTTAATTAGTTGTCCCATTAAGAATTGCAACTAACAGTTGCTGTCCAAACACAAGGGTATAATAGGTAAGACAAAAACTACAGCAATCCCTTCAAGGTGTTTAACACTTTACAATAGCTTCACTAACCGAAAGATCCGAAAGAGTAGTCGGTGGGTTACTACGTCGCCTATCAGCCGACAGTTTGCAGGTACGAAACTGGTCGCTAATTAGTTGGTTGTGTTCTTGTGCCGACTTAACGCGACGCATTAATGGTTAAAGATTAACCCATCAATCTATTTGGCCAGGTAATATGATGTGACTATGTTCCAACATCCGGAAATACAGGCCAACTAACGTTTGATGACATTGTTAAGACAACGTAATCACACCCCCTCAAGAGAAATATGTCCTTCACGATACCAAACAAACCATTCTTGCTGAATCTCGAATATATTCCCCAGCACTTGCAAATTCGCCGAATAGAAACATGTAGTTTGGGTACCTGTTGCAAAGTATTGTTTATTTAGAACATTCAGTCATTTACCGACCCATTAGCTTGTTGGGTAAATGCGTTGCCTTTCGCCGAAAGTTTGCAAATTCGTAACTGGTCGCAAACTTGTCGGTTGTGTCCTCGGACAAGGCACTTAAAGGATCTAGCCTTAACCTAGAGACTTAATGTGATCTACTAAAACCAAATAAGGAATGTAATTATATACAATACAGTGAGTTAATCTGACATTTGCGGGGATAAACATAAATGTCCTCTACCGATCTGATGTATTTAAACATGATAATGGTTTTGTGCGAACTGTAGCTGGAAATTTTAAACACTACATGTAAATTTCCTTGCATAACAAAAACATAGTTTTGTTTTAGGTTAAGAAAAAAAACGACAACATGATATAACAACTAACTTGCACTTCGCCTCTTCCATTATCGCTGGATCATCTGATGCTAGAAATATTTTTCTCCGCACATTCCCGTGTCTTATTACATATTGGTCATACCAATTAATTGCGTATTTCATGTAGGAATCCAAGTCATGGTAATTGGCTTCTTTGATTTTATCCGTTCTTCTGACATGAATTCTGGAATGGGGTATGTACATGGTTAAGTGAGATATATTCTCGCTTTTATCATCAGTGTAAAGAAAACGCGAAAGTCAGAAACCACTGTTACCTTAACTATTGCAATGTGTTGTATGATGGAGACGTTTTTTTAGATGTACCCATTATATTAGTTTTGTGCGAGTGTTTTTGTTTAAATGTGTTATTTTGTCTTAGTGTGGTATAATCGTGACTATTTTTTAAATTAATTTAGATTTTGAGAGTAAATTGTTATTTATTTTGAGAGTAAATTGTACTGAGTTTTTTTAGAGTAAATTGTACTGAGTTAAAATATCGGCTATTTTTTGGTAGGCCGTATAGTTGTATAACATGACGTCACTATATTCTTTGTTTTCTATTTTTACTTATTTGGTTACACAAGAGAGCTATTTGTTTAGTTTTATTTTATTTATAAATAGTAACTTTAAGATTCGGACGTTAACACATGTACATAACCCGCATATTTCAGAGATAAAATCACAAAATTTTCCTATCAAGTATTGTGCACCTTGATAATATATTCACGCTACCAAAACATATAGAATGTTCAGATTATTAATAATGTAACGTGTATAATTAATAACTTAGCAAGTATTAAAAGGAATGAAGCCACGTTTGATACACATACTTGTAGTGAATTCGTGGTTTGTGTAATATCGTTTTTGCGCATTATATTAAGTTTTGTTAGAAATTGTTAGAAGCCCTTATGCATGCTCAGCTGTGGCTGTCCCAAAACCTCTTTTCGCTGGCGTGTCAATCAGCCATTATATCCACACCGATGGTTTCCAATAATCCTTCCGACATTACGCCATACGTGGCGAGCTAAAGTGTTGCGTTTTGTAAAAAATTAATTGTATTAATCCATTATCAGATACGCGTTTTGGAATACGGAATTACAATAACAACGTAAAAAAGTAATCGGAATAGGGGATTTTACGGTTACTTTTTATTAGCTGTGCCAAGTTTCGAACACATAATGGAGTCATATCCAAGATCATTTTCATGTTTAATGCGGTAAATGTATCGGTCGTAACCAATCGGCCACACCATCGATTTGCAATACTACAACATGCTGTGCTTTTATTACTGAATATTTTACATACCCTACTATCGGATGACCGAAGCCTGTTTTCGTTTTATATTCTTCAACTTCTTTCGACATAGACTCCTTCAATCGAAACAAGTAGTTCATCACCTGGCCTGTCCACCATGTCAATGGGTCTGCTAGAACGAGCTTGATATGTGGTAGAAATTGACTGGGAACTGTGTTTGGCGCAAAAACCGAGTTTTTGTAGCCAGTAACTTTGACGATTGGTGCGTCCGACGGTGTAGGTTCGGTTTCCTGGGGGCCTGTGTGTGTCGTTAAAGTAAAATTCGCTTGATGAGGGCTATGCCATATATACATATTTATTAATCCTAACCAAAAATTGTGTTGTCAGGAACATTATAGGGTTGGGTACTGTAGGATTACTGATGATATAAAAAATTATAGCATCTTCAACAGGTTACCGCGTTGGGAATCTGCTGAATTCCTAAATTAGGCACGAAATATTTCTATTTAAACACTCACTACGCCACTCTGGAGCTGATGCCAATTCCTCATTATAACTTTGGCAATAACTTGGACTCTTTATTGCGTCATACAGTCCAGGGTATTCCGTGACCTGGTTGAGATCCCAGATCATAACTCGGTTGGTGCCGAGAGCTATGAAGAAACACAGTCTGTAATGGTGCATCATACAACCGAGTCCACAATGGTACTTCACGTTGCAGAAGAGCTTTTTTGCAGAAGTACAGTTTGGAGGGTTCTACAAAAAAATCATTAAATACACACCCAAAATGGTTTAATTTTGTTTGGGCAAGGCACTCGTGTAAAAAGGCCTTTTGCGTTTTTACATTATCGGAGATAAAACCTAAAAATCGTATCATATATATCCTCCACATAACAAAAAAATAAAAATACTTGGTTGTTCGATATAAAGGAGAATGCAAGAGCATTTAGTTTTTCAAGTTCTTGTTGCTTTTCACGAAATGCAGTCGAATATAGCTTTTTAATGTCGGAGTGCATCACCCTGGTAACATGTATTGTATTAATTATTTTAAACATATTGGTGTGTTGTCCGGCTAAATAGCTTGGCGGTTAAGTGCGTCGCCTTTTAATCTAAAGGTTGTAGGTGCGAAACTGGTCGCTAGCTATAGTCGGTTGTGTCTTTGGACAAGGCACTTTACGGACAATGCCTGGACCAAGCGGATTAATTTGTTTTACTAAATTGAAGGAATTATCTTATACAACACACTGCAATAGCTCCGGTAACCCGACGGTGGGCGAGAGGTGATCTGACGATTGACCGTGTGTTAACCCCCTTGGTTTTCCCATTCACGTTGATAAACATGAATATCCTATCCTAGGTTATAGAAAGGATATTAATGCTTATCCCGTTATTGGCTAAACACAAGGGGGGTTAAACACACCCATCAGTCCAATGGGTTCAGGCAATGCGTCCGCTAAGCGGCTTGACCAAGGACAAGGCGACGCACTAACCCACTAAGCTAACCGGTCGGACAAATAAATGTACAGGTTAAGGTACAGGTGGACAAGATATCTAGGATATTCACGTTTTTTCGTCGTGCGTGGAAAAGTACCGGAAGCCCTATCACACGTGAAATAGGAATTTTATCACACATGCAACAAATTACCTCATACCAACTATCGGTTTATCGGACTTATTGCGGCATGTTAAATATCAACGTTGCCTAGTGCCTTGCTTATGGACACAACTATGTAGAATTTTCAAAAAACTTAAACTTACTGCTGTAATTGTAATCCTAGTTGTTTAAACAAGCCTCTTTCTTGGTGTTTCTTTTCGGGATTTTTAAGGTAATAAAAAAGCAATTCTTCCAACATTTTACTGTTTTGCATCAGTCTTATCAGCAAATTGTCATCGTTGAAATTTGAGATTGCTAAAAGAGGAGCTTTTGTTAACAGTAATTATGTTAAAGTAACGACCCCTGTGTTTTCCCATTCATGGGCATAACTATAAATATCATATCCAAGCCTTCAAACGCACGTAATATTGAAGAACAAGCTATAAGTTAGTTTATGTAAAGTATAATATGTTTGTTGTACTTGTGTTTTCCTGCTGGCTTTCCTGGTAAGGGATCACGCACTCTTTTGTTTGTGGAAGGAAATTCCTATAAGTATTAATTTTGGCGAATAAATTTTTTAGCAAAACATTAAAATAAAACTGGTTCAGGTTTAGTTAATAATATTTTTTTACAATTAAAACATGCAACAAAAAACTTCAAACATGCTTACCATCAAATTAATTGGTTTAAAACTAAAGAGTTTCACGTGTTTTACCGCCGCTATGGGTAAACACATTTTGTAAGGAATACGTTTATGCAAGCACAATTGGTGTAATGTTTAAACTATATACGTTTATGCAAGCATAATCGTTAAAATGTTTAACTATATACGTTTATGCAAGCACAATTGGTGTCTTGTTTAAACAATACACGTTTATGCAAGCACATTTGGTTGCATTGTTTAAACTATATATGTTTATGTATGCACACTTGGTGTAAGGTTTAAACTATATACGTTTATGCAAGCAGAATTGGTGTAATGTTTTAAACTATATACGTTTATGCAAGCAAAATTGGTGTGTTTTGTAAACCATATACGTTTATGCAAGCACAATTGGTATTATGTTTAATGCATATGCGTTTATGCAATCACAAATCGTATAATGTTTAAACTAAGTATATGTTTTGATTGTGCAGGCAGAGACTAAATGACTTCTCGCTAGCTAGTCAGTTGTGTCTTTGGGCAAGGCACTTAACGGACATTGTCTGAACCCTATGGACACACTGCAATAGCTCCGGTTACCCGACGGTGGGCGTGAGGTAATCTGACGATTGCCCGTTATATTGCTTTGATATCCATGCTTAGCATAACTTACCATAATCGTGCAGATATTCCGGTAAAGTAAGCGAGAATAATAATTGCAGCCAAAATACTTAAAAGTCTAAATCTATGCAAGGATTTAGAACATATTCTCTTGGCCGCCATCCTTTCTACAGTTCTATTAATTTTCTACAAAAAAAGAAGGTTAACAGCGAAAGTGAATGGACTAAATTTTACTATTTAGTGATAACTACTTAGCTAAATTGTTTACAATAAATCACAAATTATTCAGCGATACCAAACAATTACAAAGAATTTTTTTATTAACCAAAGTACAAGATCCAGTCACGTGATAAACATGCCAACCCAATTGTAAAAAGACTTTACTGAAACATTTTACTTCGTTCTCCTGAGAATATTTAACCTGTAGCCCTCTTTGTGCAACCTGTATAATTGTAACTGTCGGTTCTAACAAATTCGGCTAACGACCACGGATACGCAAAGTTTAAACTCGTTTTAATCATTAATCGCCAAACCGTTGTTTAAAACAAATCTTGACAATTAAACAAATACACAGTCAACACGCGCGCGGCACGCGGTAAACGGGACGTTCATTGTCCATGAATAGACCATGAACTACATTAGTGTGCATTGGTGCATGGATATACATAGTGAGCATTAGGGTATTTATATATTGGCTAGAAATCCTATACAGAGTTAAACTGATCGGGAATACATAATACGTCTGTAGCAGTCGTCAAGTCCACAAGCGAAATATATAATAACTAGTTTGTTTCAAATCTTAATTATGATTTTTCAAACTGAAATACAACTTAAACTATGATTTTTCAAACTCAAAATATAACATAAACTCCTTTTCATTGCTTGGATAAATGCTTTTATAAATTGTAATATTTTATATAACTTTAATATCCTCAGGAAAAATATCCATTTAACTGAAATCGAAGAACTTTAATTGGCTGATTCGTCGAAATAACATAACGACGGTAAATTTTGAAAGCACAATTATGTTCCCAAGAAAACTGTGTGTGGAGGTTTTTGAAATTTGGCGGGAAACTTTTATGAATCTTCGCATCAAAGTTCTGTTATTGTCCGCATCCTAATTTGCAAGGCCTAAGTTACCAGGTGTGATTGTTCAGTAATAGTGTTGTAACTACTTTGTTCATCGCAACTAACAGCGGTGAGATAAAGTTTTGCTGCCCACGGTATGGAGCATTGTGTATTCTTAAATGTAAACTTAAAATCCAACCGGTTAGTCTGGTGGTTTAGTGCGACGTCATTCAACCGAAAGGTTGCAGTTTCAGTTTAATAGAATCGTCGTTGTTCACGGTTGGGTAGGCTTTCATCAACATTGCTAACTTACATATTGTTAGTAATTCTATTGAGTGGCACTGCGGTAACTAGGATAGGATAGGGTAGGATATTCATGTTTATCTCCGTGAATGGGAAAACCAAGGGGGTTAACACACGGGCAATCGTCAGATCACCTCGCGCCCATCGTCGGGTTACCTAAACTATTGCAGTGTGTTGTGCATGATTTGCACGTTCCTTTAAATAGTGGAACCCACTTTAATTTAGTAGAACCCATTAATCCGCTGGGTTCAGGCAATGTCCGTAAAGTGCCTTGCCCAAGGACACAACCGATTAGCTAGCGACCAGTTTAGCACCTGCAACCTTTTGATTTAAAGGCGACGCACTTAACCGCTAGACCAACGGGCAGGACAAGTCCGGGAATGCCAAAGTCCGGGCACTGATTTTAAGGAGAAGCCGCAAAAAGCCTCTAACCACAAATTTACTACAGTATATTTTGTTGATAAGTTCTTAAACAGTAACTTGATTTATAATTTTATTATGTTCAAACCTGACTCGTTAAACCAAACTGATTACAGATTTAAGTATCGTTGCCTTGTTTATGAACTGAATAAATTTTGATTGCAAACCACCTTTCCTTCAGTCAAAATATTTAATTATTGTAGGAAATAATTTCAGTTCATTGTGATAGATTGCTGCCATCTGTTGCAACGCCAAAACACGGGGTAACGTTTTCTTCAAAACTTTTCAGAACAGCATCCATGAAATATTGTGCGAGTACACCAGTAACAACTTTTTATGTCGGCCACTACAAAAATTCTCGATACATTAGAATTTGGAAAAAACTTTTTAAATAAAGCAGGTGTAAAGTCCATGGACAAAAAGCTATGATGATGCTTAGCAGCGTGAAATGCAAGAGTGCCTTACGCGGCAGTGATTTCATCTATGCATTTCCTTCCTGCTGTAACAAGAATAATTTATCATTTTCGTTAATGCAACAGCCCCTGTTACTGCCTACCGTCCGATTTCAGATGTGCGTTTAGATCACCATTACCTTACACGACAGATATATACATACAGATTCATTTACAAACCAAGCATTCTGCCTCATAATTAATTCTGCCTTTTCTAAAACATGGATGTTTTTCTTGTATCTCGTTAGTAAATATTCACTTTTGTTTAGAATTAGCCATTTGAAATATTTTTTTTTTATTAACAATAAATACAACCAAACTAAAAATGCATCATCTAAAAAAACAACTTAATTTACCAACAGACCAACTGAACCGCAAACGGTTCTGAGCCTTTTTCGCCAGCTCAGGAGAATATTCGTTGAAAGAATATAGAGACTAACACTTTCGATCCTGAATTCCTGACTAGCTTCGTAAAGCTTTAAATACAAAAATTCACAAGTAAAGCTTTGTGGTATAAAATTTCTGTATTTAGTTAACCTAACAAGAATCTAGAGGCAAATACTCTTGCAGCTGCTCAAGGAAAGTGCTAAACAGTAAGCGAATAAATAATCAGAAATAAACGGTTATAGCCAAACCCTGGAAAGTAACGACCAAGTATCAGTTCGACAAGCTAGGCTAACTCAGTCAATTAACAATACTTAGAAAATCCACTCAGTATAATCCAGGCAATAAACGCAACCAGTCTGCAGTCAAGGATGCTATATCAAAAATTCCCTACGATTCGTCCTATATGACATTTTAAGTAAATCTCTGATTATACGTGCAAAATTGCCCTTGATATAACTATCTATAAATAACCTAATAGCTCACTATGCACTTGCCTTTTAATCTTAATATTCGTTTTAACAAACCGTTGCTCGGGTCACAGATTAATCGAGTTTAACCTTAGCTTATACTGTTGCTATACCGTCCGGAAATGTGTAGGCCCTCATAATGATTATAGATTACCAGCAGTTAATAGTTCGGGAAAGAGAATAATGGTAGGGAGAATAATAATAGTTTGGTAAAGAGATAAAAAATGATAGCCATATTTACAAATATAATTAGTTTAAATTGTGTGTGAGCGGTCAGGAATAATTTATTATTTTAAACGACTCTCTTGAGCTACTGTCCTACGCATATATGAGTATTCTATCCTAAAACAATAATTTGTCCGCTTAGCTTGGATTACTGCGTCGCCTTTCAGCCGAAGGGTTGCAGATTCGAAACTGGCTAAGATTCTTTGGTGGTCTTTGAACTGAAATGCCCGGATGTTCTTCTTCAATTATTTGAATCATTTTTTCATCAGTCATGCTCTCGTCTTCCCTCCAGCGGACATACTTCCTATACTCATCATCGTTTTGATCAAGAAATTGTAAATATTCGGTGAGTTTGGCTGGACTTTTAAAGTCATAGGTATGAATAAAGGAATCGATTGGCGCAACCGCTAGCACATCTTCCTTGGTTGGACCCCAAACCACTGGTACCATATCATTTTTTAAGGCATTGTCCCAAAACTTCTCTGTGAAGTAATCGTGGCAATGTTCCGCGTTCTCAAACGCAAAATAAAACTTGTGCACTGTCATCGACGGAGGATATATCATCGGGAAACTTTGTGGAATACTTTCCGAATCAGGGAAGCATTTTCCAAGAGTTGTTGCATTAAGGCCAGCGGCGACCATATCTTTAAAATATTCCATTCGTTTTACCGCTCCCGACATCCCTTCGCATTTACTTACAGACCATATCTATGAATAATAAGAATGGTTAGTTGGTAACACTGCATAGACGTTTTAGTAGAACCCAATAATATACTGTGTTCAGGCGATATTTGCCAAGTTCACTGCCTTTCTACTAAACGTTCCCAACCAACCTTTACTGAAATTCAACTAAATCACGAAACTTTTCGGCAGAACAATGTTAAGCTTAATTTAATAGAAAGAAACAGTTACAAGTCATTTAGAATTAAATTAACATACTGCAATGTTTGACTTGTTGTTTTTATGGGCCAGGATATCGTTAACTGATGCATACAGACTAGCGAGATCATCGCTGCCCTTATTTCATCCTCACTCGAAAGTGAGACACCGGAGGCCTTGGTGTATTAGCTGGCAAAGTATGGAAATATGGCTAATGTGATGCAAATTGTGGCTTTGCTACCTTGAATGTGAGATGACACTTTCACCATACATATTAGATATTTATCACGCATTAACATACATGACACCAAATTGTAATGCACGATTGCACAATTCTAGCTTTGCACCTAATTCTCCCAACCAGGTTATTCTAGTTTTTGCATGATAAACGTATGTAATGCTCAAAACTTGGTGAAATCGTTTACCACATCACTTCGATGGTTATTTGGCCTGAACATCCGAGACCGGGATCGTGTTTCTCAAACTTAACAAAATGTGGGAAAAATGAGATGTTGTGGCACCTGTATTAATATATATTTGTTTTAATTCATGTCTATAATATTTTCATGCTGAATGACGTACTAAGTAACTTGAGTCGCGAATAAACCGTATATATATTGAACGAGACACAGAATACTACTAGAGAGTGTCCACCACGTGTTTAACTACCACTATTTGTAAACCACATGTTGTATGCCATATATTCATGCTGCAGGGTCCCTAACCACATTTTGTATTTTATACTCTGAGTATCTAGTTTTTGTTTCTGCAAGCAAAAACGCATGGGTCCCATAGTTATTAAACCAAACTTCTTCTCCATGTGTATAAAAAAAAGAACAATCGTGTTAGATTTACGAAGATTTCACCACAAATGATTTAAATTAAAGCTTTTTTTTCAAGTGCTGTATTGAAATGAAGCTAAATTCCTAAAACAGCCCGATTAAGGTTTTGATGGCTTCGGGGAATTCCTCATGGGCTTAATACATAAGTTTTTGTTTTTACATATGTGGGTCATGTTATCTAACAATTCATAAAGTTTTAATCAATTTGACGAATTCTTGTTGGAGATGTCAGTACAATGTGGCATGCTTGTCACAATCATGAGTCAGGAACATATCTTCGTTTTTAAGGTAGTTACCCTGAGTAAATGTTTTTATTCTTTCAATTGACACATGGTGGCTAACGATCCAGCATTCCACCAAATCTGATCACAATTAAAGCAGCCGTTCAAACGCTATAGCCGGAAAAGCTATTTTTTTAGAAAAATTACCGTTTTGGATTTTAACGGCACAGGGGAATTTCCAAAAATTTATCACCCACAATTTTTCTATTGCGTATCTAAACCATGTTGTCTAACAAATGACCAAGTTTTGTTACTATTCCATTATTCCTTCTGGTAGATGGCAGGACGTCATGCCATGCCTGTCACAATCAAGATTTGAGAACAAAATCTTATTTTTTAGGGTATTTCCCTAGATATTTTTTTAGATTTTTTCTAATTGTTAAATTATTAGGTAATGCACTTATATTCCACCAAATCTGAATCACATTGGAGCAGACGTTCAAGCGCCATGCCCAAAAAGGCTAGTGTTTTTCAGAAAAAATACCGTTTTGGTGTTTAACGCCCCCGGGGAATTCCCCTGGATTTATCACCCAAAATTTTGGTTTCTGCATATTTAGACCGTGTTGTTTAACAGATCACCAAGTTTTATTGCGATTCCAATACTTCTTTTGGTAGATGTCGGGGCGACATGCCATGCCTGTCAAGCGTTTGACGAAAAAAAAGAAAAAAAAAGAGAAAAAAACGGACAAAAACTAGAGAGTGTCAACCACGTGTTTAACCACCACTATTTGTAAAATACATGTTGTATACCCTAGCCTATATTCATGCTACAGGGTCCCTAACCACAATTTGTCTTTTATACACTGAGCATGTAGTTTGTTTCTGCAAGCATAAACGCATGGGTCCCATAGTTAACCAACCAAACTTAATTTCCATGTTTAGTTAAATAAAGAATAAACGTTTTAAATTTACGAACATTTTACCACAAATGTTTTAAATTATAGCTTCTTTTCATGAAATAAAGCTAAATTTCCAAAACAGCCCGATTTAGTTTTTCATGATTGTTAGGGAATTCCCCTGGGTTTGGTAGATAAGTTTCTGTTTTTACATAAGTGAGTCCATGTTATGTAACAATTCTTAAAGTTTTAATCTGATTTGTCGACTTCTTGTTGGAGATGTCGGTGCGATATGGCATGCCTGCCACAATCAAAATTTAGGAACATATCTTTGTTTTCATGGAAATTAACCTAATTAAATGTTTTCTTTTTTTAATTGGCACAAAGTGTCTAATGTTTTAACATTTTACCGAATTTTATTAAAATTAGAGCAGCCGTTCAAGCGCTATGGCCACAAAATCTAATTTATTAGAAAAAAACGTTTTTATTTTTAACGTCCGAGGGGGATTTCCCCTAGATCCATTACCTAACTTTTTCGTTTCCGCGTATTTAGACCATGTTGTCTAACAAATGTTTAATTTCCATTGCGATTTCATTACTCCTTTTGGTAGATGTCGGGGCGATATGGCATGCTTGTCACAATCATGATTTGAGACCATATCCTATCTTTTGGGGTATTTCCCTAGGCAATTTCATTATTTCTTCTAAGTGTTAAATCAGTGACTAATGCACTTACATTCCACAAAATCTAACTTAAATTGTAACAGCCGTTCAAGCGCTATGCCTAAAAAAGGCATTTTTTTAGAAAAAATAGCGTTTTGGTTTTAAACATCCCAGGGAAATTCCCCTTGATTTTTCACCCAAAATTTTGGTTTCTGCATATTTAAACCATGTTGTCTAACGAATGGCTAAGTTCTATTATGATTCCATTATTCCTTCGGGTAGATGTCGGGCGACATGGCATGCCTGTCACAATCATAATTTCAGAACAAAATCTATTTTTTAGGGTATTTCCCTAGGTAATTTTTTTATTTCTTTTAAGTGATAAATCAGTGACTAATGCACTTACATTCCACCAAATCTTATTCAAATTGGAGCAGCCGTTCAAGCGCTATGCCACAAAAAGCTAATTTTTTTATAAAAAAATACCGTTTTCGTTTTTAACCTCCCAGGGGAATTCCCCTTGATTTATCACCCAAAATTTTGGTTTCTGCATATCTAGACCATGTTGTCTAACAAATGGCTAAGTTTCATTGCGATCCCATTATTCTTTCTGATAGATGTCGGGGCGACATGCCATGCCTGTCAAGCGTTTGACGAAAAAAAAGAAAAAAAAACGGACAAAAACAATATGTGTCCCAATTTTTCAATTGGGACCCATTACTAAACTAAATCAAGAGTTAGACTTCGAGTTTGAGATCAATACTTTAAAAATCGTGGCTACCATAATATTTGGTAGGCGTTCTGTGGAGAGTAAACGTATAGACTTTCCACTGCGCAGCTCGCCAGAGACCGTAAGGAAGCCGGCTGAATCAAGTTTAGCCAACTTCAAGCAAATCAAGTTTAGCCAACTTCAGCTTCAAAAAAGCGCGATCCCCCAAGCTTACAGATACAGGCCAACCCAAAAATCACAATTAACAAAAATAGTGACCTTTTCATTTCACACGCGTATCTTTTAATGTTTAATAAACAAAAAAAACATATTGTAGTTGTCGCGTTAACCATTGGGCTAGACAACCGGTCTCTTAGCTTGCTGTCCCCTTTGCAAAAATTCTGACTGTGCAATTGCGCACCCTACTGGTAGATAATCACTCTATCAGTATTCCCGCCATTATTTAACACAAGTATCTTATTGTAAGTTACCTTTGATTTTTTAAATTGGATTAAACAGCGTATCCAGGCTGAGGACTAAATAAATACCGGTAAACGTTTAAAAGGTCATATGCGACCACATAAATGAGATACCATTTGGCACTTTTATATCTAGCTTTTTCTTAACACCTTACGAAGGCATGGTGTACAATGGGAAGACGTAAATTAGATCACATCAAATTCTGTTCCTATTTCCCTTTCTTTTAAAAGATTTAATAAAACAACGTCGACAGCTTAAATAGCACCTATAGATAAATCACTCCACCACTTCTACACTTTCTACTAAAGCACAAAAACAGTACAAAAGATAAAAATTCTAGGTCTCAAACCATTGTTAATTTGACATAACAAATCTGAATGTGTTTACTGTTTCAAGTCAAGTTATATTATTGCGTATTAATTCTAATTAGCACTCTGTCTTGTAGGCAATTGAATGCTGCTAGTTTGTTAAGTTGTAAAAAGAAGAGGTTGATATTTTAAACTTTTGGATATACGGAGGTTCATATTTTCGGGAACTTTTTCCCAACAAAACAGCTAGAAGAAGCACAATCAACACCTTAATTTCACGAAGCAATGCCTCATTATTACAACACTTCAGAAATAAACAAAAATACCGGCGCGAAGCCTGGCACAGTCTGCTTCTAAACAACCAATCATTGGGGAATCATCACCGTTGTTACTCAGCAAACCACTTACTTAAATACCATGACTAACAGGATACCACTCGTCAGTTTCGACCTTGCATAGAAGTACACTAATTGGTTATACGCCATCTCAAGATTCATGTGCAATTACATTACATGGGCCCTGCTCGGTCTGTAGAACGCAATACGACCGGTAACATGTATTATAAAATCTATTAACATATGTATATGGGTAATATGTATTAATATACGAGGTATATGGGTTAGGACAATTAATATATATGGACAATTGGAGAGAAAAATTCTTGATAGAGCGGATGGAGAGAAAACTGATTTTTGGCAAGTTCATCATATAATCAATACTGAAAGATGACGCCAGCCTTTTTTGTGAATAATGCTGTTAGCTGATATATGGATAATGCTGTGACCTGATATATGGATAATGCTCTGAGCTGATTTACGGATAATGCTGTGACCTGATATAAACTCAATTTCCATTCGCATCAACCGTCTAAAGAAGATTACCAAACGTTGTGTAGTGTTCAACACACGTTAGGTATAATACGTCCTTTATTATAAGTGTGTCGAGATGGAAAGAGACCGACAAGAGAGATGCCTCTGGCTTATATAGCCGGCATAACATAGAGATCTTAAATATCACTACATCCCCCTTTAAAGGATAATGAAAATAATGATACCAGAAATTTAGGTACTATATCAATAAGAAACAGTAATATAAAGGCATAACACGTCTCCATCCGGAAACCGTTATTCTTAAATTTATTTTAAGTGTTCTGTTTTGGAGTGCCGGTCCTCGTGGCGATGCAGGCCTTAATTTCCGCTTTTGCTTTCTCCACGTTCTCGGGAAGACCCGTTACTTTGAACACTGGCTTTTTTTTCGCGACTCGGTGTCACTATGTACGTGTGGGTCTGCTTCTGGATTCGTTTAATGATCGCCCCTTTGGACCCCACCACCAACCCTACGATTCGGTAAGGGACTCGAACTTTCATGGTGATGGTTCCGGGTGAACGATTACTGTCGGACGTCGCGTTAGTTGGGCCGTTTATTATCGCGTGCTTTTTACGAGTTGCGCGAATTTGTGTGAAATGTTCAGCAGCGGATTGAACCTCTCTGCGAGCCATTGCGACGTCCTCCTTTCGGCCGGTAACTACAAACACTGGCTCCTCCCCACGCATCGGGGTTTTAATGTAAGTGTTTGTCTTCGCCCGGAGCGCTTTAATCTTGCATCCTCGTCTTCCAACAATTTTTGCGACATGTTCCGAGCTCGGTATTCGGTCATGATTCGACCTTTCTTGATTTTCGTGACCTTATCATCGGAATGGGTGGAAATCCTTCCTAGGTAGGCGATTCTTCCGGAGTGATCAACGGTTGCAATCGATGCTTCGATTTACAAACAGTCTTAAAGTGACCACGTTTATCACAAGAAAAACATACTGCGCTTCTGGCAGGACAACTTGCTCTTTCGTGCGATGATGAGCCGCCACACCATTGGCAGTTATTTGGTTTACGTCGGCATTGATTGCTTCCCCGCGCCACGCTTGTCCTTGCAGATGCTTTTCTACTGGCGTGCACAGCGTCCAACGATTGATTTCGTTCCTCCTTTAAAGTAATTTGTTGTTGCTTCACAACTTCGGTATTTCTAACCATGTTTACCGGTCTTTCGAGAGTTAAATCGCCGATCATCTGTAACCGTTCAGATAGTGAATCGTCGCTAATCCCCACGACTATTCTATCTCTTAACATTTCGTCTCTGAGCGTTCTATAGTTGCAGTTTTCCGACATTTTATAGAGTGATGTGATAAAATCATCTATAGGCTCCCCAGTCTGTTGCGAGCGTCGATTAAACTTTGCCCTTTCAAAAATTACATTTTGATGGACATTGAAGTGCGCCGTAAACTTAGTTTTTACGGCTTCATTAAGGTATTTACTTGCTTGGACTGTGATTCGTCCAACAGTCCCGATGCTTCCCGGTACCTCTCGAATCTTCGAATCCATGCAGACCATGCCTCTGGAAAACTGAAGTCAAATATGTCCGGTGGAGCTATTTGAAACGACATCTCACTTCTGACACCATGTAGTGTTCAACACACGTTAGGTATAATACGTCCTTTATTATAAGTGTGTCGAGATGGAAAGAGACCGACAAAAGAGATGCCTCTGGCTTATATAGCCGGCATAACATGCATAAGAGATCTTAAATATCACTACACGTTGCACAAGACACCTGTTAAGCGTTTGATAAAGAAAATTACTTACAAAATTTGATTCAAATTTAAGAAATTAGGTTGGACGCAATAGTAGCTAAAAATATAATATTCAAACAAAGTAAATTAGTATTTTAGGAATCGAGGGAATTCGCCCTGTTCAAACTCATAGGAAAATAAAAGGGGGTTACCTATGGCCGTGTGTTGTGAATGATTCACACGTTCCTTTAATTTATTAGAAGCCATTAATCTGCTGGGTTCAGGTAATGTCTGTTAAAGGCCTTGTCCAAACACGCAAAAGAATAAGCTGGCGACCAGTTTCGAATTAGTAACTTTTAGGTTGAAAGGCGTCGCACTTGGCCGAAACGCCAGCCGGGTCGCTTTAACGCGGCGACCATACAATTGAGTGAGAATGGTAGCGGGCGAAACGCGTTAAAACGATCCGTCAGACACCATTCACCATTCGCTGCATGTGTTTATCGGATGGCCGTTGCTTGAAGTAGTTCCTGGTGGCTTGGATAATATCCTCTCTCGCATACAATGTGATTACATTCGAAACCCGACAGTGGCCACATGATATTACCGCACACTCTTCTTCGAGGTTTTAAATCGTTCAACAGTATTGTTTTCGTCTAGGTTTGGCGGCCGCATCCGCTATATTTATTTACTTCTATCTATTTTCTTTTAAGTGACGTGTTTTAACGACTGTTCGTTTTGCGCTCTTTTCCTGATCCTATACCATAATTTGCATTATTTGCTATTATTTAATACCTACTGGGGCAAAAATGAATAAAGTAAACTATTACGACGCATCCACCTATTATAAAATTAATATATTCTATTATAAAAATGCTTCGAATATACTTTACCACCCAAGAAGTTAAGGGGTCCAAGTTCTTTATATGATATGTTATTCATGTTTATTACCGTTAATAGAAAATCAGGGGGGGTTACACACGGCCAATCGCCCGATTACCTCGCGCCCACCGTCGAGTTGCTGGGGCTATTACAGTATTTTGAGTATGATTAAGACATTCCTTCAATTTAGTAGAACCCAATATTTAGCTGGGTTCAAGCAATGTTCATTAAGTGCCTTGCCAAAGTCATACAAACAAAGGAAAAACAGGCCACAAATATAATGTACTATTTTTAAAAGGGAAGCCCAGTATTTTTCAAATGAAAGTCTGCAAGATAAATGATGTTTCTGTGTGTCGCGCGTGATCGGTTTTGGACAACCGAAGAACTCATGTCATCCATTTTAGTTTCGCAAAAAGATTTGTTTTTTTTGCGCGAAGGTTTGTTTTCATTAATTTCTGAAGTTCATTTCTTAACTGCATTTATGCGTGAATTTATAATAATTACATCAAAGCTATTTTATTTTTAACTTTTCTCTTAAGTACGCAGTTGTGTGTGTAATTATTAGCACTATGTGAATAGCTTACGGTATAACGGTGGGTAAAGATTCTTCAGGCTAACGTTAATGGCCCGATGGTCTAGCGGTTAATGTGCGTCGCCTTTCAATCGAAAGGTTGCAGGTGCGAAACTGGTCGCTAGCTAGTCGGTTGTGTCCTTGGGCAAGGCACTTTACGGACATTGCCTGAACCCAGCGGATAAATGGGTTCTACCAAATTGAAGGAACGTGTCTATCACATACAACACACTGCAATAGCTCCGGTAACCCGACGATGGGCGCGAGGTGATCTGACGATTGCCCGTGTGATAACCCCTGGGGTTTTCCCCATTCAGCGGGGATAAACATGAATATCCTATCCTATCCTATGGTTAGTTCAGTTGCTATTATTGTCCTCCCTAAGCCTAAAGGTAGTTGAGAAGGAACTTGCCGCTTTTTTTCGGGTAATTTTTCACTAGTCTGCGAGACAGCACAACACCTGGTGGTAAAAACATGAGTATAACCTGTTCTAATAGAGTCCCTTTATTTTGTACAGGTCCACTATGTCCAGCGACAGGTCCAGCGCTAGGTCCAGTGTCCTGCCCTAAACACTAATCTCAACCCCAGAACTAACCCTAACTCCAACCCCATGTTTAAAACTAACTCTAGCGGACCTAGCGGACTTGTACAAAATAGAGGGACCGATTCTAATATTTTGCATTCAATTCAGGGTAAAAAATGATAGAACTGAAGCAGCAGATGGAAAACAGCGGGGTTGCATGGTCAAATAATATTTTTAATGAATTTGATTCATCCAAAGAAGCATTAAAGGAATATGTGGTGAACTGGGAAAAAGAAAACGGCGTGAAATTTGTGACTTACACAAAAGATAAAAACTATGGAAATTTAGGTTGGTTTAAGTTTTATTCAACTGTATGTTATATTAAATTCAATGGCCCGGCTATTACTGATATAATATAAGCTATATATTTAAATTCGTTAAATAAGACCAGAGCAACGTAAAGCGCTTGCTGATAAAACATCAGTGGATATAACACGAGTGGACAAGAGTAATGGTTCGCCTTTGACAGATCATAGTGTAGGTGTATACTGTATACAGATGTTGCTTTGATTTGTAGTATAAGCATTAACCCCTGTTATTTTGGTGCATGTAGAAATAGGTTGTTGGTTTAAATTCCGTGGCATAACCATCCCACTATTACTATTTTGATTAAACAAGGCAGCTGATCATGTTAACATGGATTAACATTTAATAGTAGAGCATTTCTTGGGATGCACAATATGGGATAACTAGGTAGTCTAAAATTCGAATCTAGACTTCGAATCCTATTCTAGAATGTTTTACTGTTTATTTAAATTTTCTACGATGTGCAAATATTTTCCCATTAAATTTAGGACTTACTTAATTAACATTCCCCCATAATATGTTTACATTGAAATATATATTAAATTAATTACTAGATTAGTTATTTTATACAATTTTTTTTACAAAAAGCTTAAAATTCTACAAAAATTTCATTTCTACAAAGACCATTTCTACAAAAAGCTTAACATTCTTTAACCATAACAATTACACAGATTGGAAGCCGAGTAGCAAGGAGCGGATATATTGGGAACATCCTTTGCCCAATGGCTCGGTGAGCATTCCATTTGATGGCTTTCCGTTCATGTTTATTGGAAGGAAGGTACTTGTTTGTCAGTTTGGCAAGGACATGGAAAAGGAAAGAAGAGATAAGAGGTACATGGAGCTGGAAAGACTTAGAGTGAGTTTTTTTCTCTTTATACAAAACTTCTGCAATATGATATTGTATACATTATGTTAAATCGGAAACAACAATAATAGGCTACTTACTTCTGTGTGAAAACTGATTTAAAAAAATACATTTGAAAGTAATGTTTTTGTTCGCTTATTTTCTATAAAAGAAATAGATGTCTAATTATTCTTGCTAATATATATTCTTTTGTGCAAAAGCATTTTAAATTGTTATTACTTAAAACAAGTGTAAAAAGCATTTCCTAAAAAAACATGTATTTTTTACATATTTTATATTACATATTTAATTGCACCAACCCATGTTTACAGTCGGTCAACCCCGAGAGTTACCCCAAGAAAAGAAGGCGGAAACAGTCAATCAAAATTGGGTGTCCTGCAACTGTAAACCTTGTTCAGATAGCAAAATTTCAGAGTTACAAATATCATGTGAGCGCTTCTTAGTCTAACTATGGAAATGTAAAATATATGAAATACAGCTTTATTAGTTTGCTACTTAACCTACATCCACATAATCTCAATAGACAAACCCACTTGTTAATTTTCCAGGTCCCAAAAAACTACAAGCGAATGCGGAGATTGGCTGCAGATAAACTGAGACAGGACTTGCTGAGCGACGCAGAGGTGGAAATTAAGATGGTTTTCATCAAGAAAGCTTCAGATTTGACTGAACATGAGGGACACATGATATCCGTCGAGGTGACATGAGTTATTCAGTTCTTATATTTGTTGACTCCATTCGGCCGCAATTTTGGGACGATAGCAGCACTTTCAGCCTGTTTCCACACAAGAATAGTTTAATTGGAGTAAATATAGAAGCTTCCCGGCTTAATATCGTTTGGTCCTAATTTAATTTTGTTTGCTTAATATTGTTCTTTCACCTAGGTTTAGCGACCGTGTCCGCTACATTTATTAAATTACATCCTTTTTTTTAATGACTTGTTTTATTGACTGTTTGTTTTGCCGACGTTTCCTGTTCCCGTGTCGTGATTTGATTCGTTTGCCATTTTTAAATACTGGGGCAAAAAAATGAAAACTAAAACGAAGCTTGTTTTTCAGAACACAATGGCCTCGGCCAGAATCCAAGGAGACAGAAATATTCTGGCGTTCGATTGTCTGCAGGAAAAAGATGAGATCGAAGACCTAATCAAGGAAATCTATGACGAAAAATACCTAACAGAATTACTGGTGGGTTTTATAAAAAAAATTTACCATTATTGTGATGTTTTTTGTAGTTGTAGATAGCCTTATTCATGTATGGGATTTGTAATTATTTTTGTCGTTGGTGTCGGGCTTTTATTGTTCTTGTGTTGTCACCAATTTATTGATTGAGACCTGCACATTAAGGTTAACACACAGGCAATTGTCAGATCACCTCGCGCTCAAAGTCAGGTTACCGAAGATATTGCAGTGTGTATGTATGATTCATGTAATTTAGCAGAACTGATTAATCCATTGAATTTTGGCGATGTCCATTAAGTGCCTTGCCCAAAGACACAAGGAGTAGCTAGCAATCAGTTTCGAACTTGCAATCTTTCTACTAAAACTTGTCGCACTTACCCACCAGACTAATCTGTCGGGAAACCTAACTATGCGTTCAAGTTGTTATTTTAACATGAGATAAAATGTTGTATATTTGACACCAGATTGAGCTGAGGAGATTTAAAACTTGTATCAAATCCTTCGTACACAACGCCCCAGTGTTACAACACGATCAATCCGAACAGAAAAGGAAACTACCGTTGGAATTGCTGGAAAAAGTGATAAAGTGTCCAAGATTTTCCCCTCTAGACAAGTATGTGCATATTTGATGTCACGAATGTGAATTTTAAGAAATTATATTACTGACATTTCTCTCTTTTTTAAACCCACATCAATTGTGTTAAAGTCTTTTTTGACATACAAGGAAAATGGAAAATGTTTAGTATCCGTTAATTTTTTCTAGTTTGTAATTTCTTTTAGCCCTCCTTAGTCAGATTAAAAAGTACAATAGGTACAAGTGTTTTTTGAGTTCCAAGTTATGTCAATCCATAGAACACCCTTGCCCCCACTGTCGGTTACTGAAAGTAATAGATTTAATTTTTCATTGTATTTTAAAGAGAGCTGATGAGTCATCAAAGTCTACTCGCCCAAGACTTCGTAATTCCCGACCCACCTGAGGATGTCAAACCAACCACCACTGTGTTTGTAACCTTGGACCCTGCAGCTAGTGCCTCCGTTGGTGATTCTTCCGCCAATTTGCGGACGAATGAACAACCTGACAAGGCATCATCTGAAGACGATTCATTCCCCGAAGAAATCGCTGCGTTAGACCAATCGGGTCTCGATTACGAACCCTTCGATCTTCAAAACCCATTTTCCACCAACTCCGCTTTAACAGACGATTCAGACACTGCATCCCACGGTCAGATAAACAGTGTCGACCAAATAGGTGATGTTTCTGGGGTTAATGCAGTAATAGTTAACGTTGATAGTGTAGCGTAGCGAACACTGACATTTTTTGCGGCTTTAAATCAAAATATGAACAACAGAGACATTGGTTATTGTATTTTTTCCTTCTACATTTTAGTCCAGTATAAAAAATTAAAAAGATAAGCTCAATAGCAGAGTAACCAATATAGATACAAAACCACCTACAATAAATAATTATTGGATTTAAGTGATGTTCACGTCTTGTTTGAATTTATTTTAATATTTTATAACGCAACACAATTGTCTCATTACTTGGATAAAAATATGAAGATGTTTGCTGATGCGTTTTTTCAAGACTGCAGATTTAATTTTGTTGTGTTTGTGTAATAAGATTAGGTTAGGGTAATCCTGTTTATCCCCATAAATGAGAAAACACAAGGGGTTTAATATAACACATGGGCAACCACTTTTTAAGTTAAGTAAGAATATAGGTTATTCATGTTTATCCCCGTAAATGGGAAAACCAAGGGGGTTAACACACTGGCAATCGTCAGATTACCTCGCGCCCACCGTTGGGTTACCAGAGCTATTGCACGGTGTTGTGTATGATTCACGCGTTCCTTTCATGGTTTATGCAATGTCCGTTAAATGCCTTGCCCAAGTAAACATCCGACTAACTAGTGACCAGTTTCGAACCTTCAACCCTTTGGTTAAAAGGTGTCACACTAACCCACCAGACTATTTGATTGAACGAACTATGTGAAATTCAATTGCAGATCAACTAACGAGCTACATTTTCGGTCAGTTTGAAGTCGAACAAACAAGACTTGTTTATTTGTTTTGTAGTACGGCCTCAAAAAATCGGCGAACACAGAATTAAATTAAATAGTTCGAATAGCGTACAACCAACAAAAGGGTATTATAAAAATCCTTGAAAAACAACTCCAGTTTTCCTCAGCAGTTCTGGGTAAATATAAAAAGCCAGAAAACAACAGTTTAAAGTGAGCATCAGTTCCACCATTTGAATCAACCCTCAAACTGCTCTTAGATCGACAAAACTGCATTCCATTAAAATTCAGAACTTCCTTGGTCAAAATTTTGGCCACTGACCCAGAATCATCGTTTTAATTGATCTTACGTATTGCGCCGGCACCCAGTAAATCCAGTATCTGTAAAGAGTGGTAAATGTTCAACAGATTGGTCTGGTGGGTTAGTGAGTCGCCTTTCAGCCGAAGGGTTGCAAATTTAAAACTGGTCGCAAGCTAGTTGGCGGTTGTGTCCTTGGGCAAGGCACTTAACAGTTGTATGGCAAAATTGTCAGAAGTTGCTTAAATAATTCGGTTCTACTAAACTTGTAGGAACGTCTCAAATATGCACAAAATACTGTGATAGCCCAGAAAAGGTAAGACAGTCGCATGATTCGAGGAATATAAGGTAGGATTTTGTTGTTTATTCTGTAAATGGGAAAACCAAGGGGGTTAACACATGGGCAATCCCTTGCGCCCACCGTACGGTTACCGGAGCTAGTGTAGTGTGTTTTGTATGATTCACATGTTCCTTCAATTTAGTAGAACCCATTAATCTACTAGCCCAGCGGTTCCCAAACTTTTTTGTTGGCGGCGCCCTTGGTAAACTTATTAAACCTTGCGGCTCCCTCATAAAGCCAAAATTTTCAAACTGTAAGTATTGTATATTCAGACTAGCATGCATTTGGATAACCATTCAAATTCTTCAAAACTATTCACTGAAGTGACGAACAGTCAATCAACACAAGGCAGTTTTTTGACAATCCATTATTCGAAAACAATGCAACGTTAGGCAGCAAATAGTGGCAGTTAACACCGAACAATGGATTTTAACAAGTAAAACGAATACTGTATAGGATTGCACACCAGGATCATACATCTCCAACTAACATATGTACTGTAATTTTTTTTTTAGAAAACAATATAATAAATGCAGCAACTTCCGCATGCTTTCGCGGCGCCCCTGACAAAGTTTCGCGGCTCCCCAGGGCGCCGCGGCGCCCAGTTTGGGAACCGCTGTACTAGCCCAAGGACACAACCGACCAGCTTGTGACTAGTTTCGAACCTGCAACCCTTTGGCTAAAAGGTGACGCATCAAACAACCAGACTAGTTGGTGGGACTAATGTATAAATATACCGGATAATTCACAAGTTTCAGACAAGACAACGGCGTCTCAAACCAACGATTAACTAGCCTTCAACTAGATTTGATACCACAACCTTGTGGCTGACACCGCTAAACATTACCACACAAGCTACACGACCTGCTTTGTTCAGTAGGACCCAGTTGTAGAGCCATCATATGATATTCCTCATGGCCGGCAATCGGTTCTGTAACAACTTGTTTTATCGAGTTCATTGAGAGCTTTTCAGTTCGATCTTTGGTTCCAATCCACAACTGGTCACTTTCCAGTTTAAAAGTTAAACGGACCTGAATTTTGAAATCATAAGAAAACTACTTAAGATTAAACCATGTTAGAACCTAATAAGGCAAATGCTGCACAGCCGCATGTTAAATAAAAAATTAAATTAAAAGTTTTATTTTTACCAAATATTTGAACACGTTTTTCAAAACTTATCATCAGGTTATAATCTGACGATTGACATTACCCTATACTGTTGGTTGATTATTGTCCCACGACGCATAGGGATAAACAAGAATATCTTTTCTTGAAAGTGAAATAGTAAGGTTTTGTGACAAGATCTACCTGTGTTACAACGCCCCGTCCCCCTAACCGTATGGTGAGGGGAGGTATCATGACGATTACCTGTGTGAGATTGCTTCTCAACACATTTACGACAATTTGTGAGGATTGCCCCCTGTAAGCTTTAGCGTGTTCCTATTCATAGGAAAATAAACATAATTATCATATCCTATGCGAGTTAAAAATAAAATGTTAAAACATTTGATAAAAAACTCGAAACATATATCTACGGGCTATACCAATAGTTTCATACCAACTAGAGCAGTCTGATTTAACTGAAATCACAAATAATTATGTATGTTTGTGCAAAGTTCACAGCAAGCACGCCACACCTTATTATTGTGAATATTAACCATTCCATGGATCGGTATG
>CH002554.1:93271-136539 GCA_000149265.1 Ciona savignyi | reverse complement strand
TGACCAATCCCTAATATAATTAAATTTTTCTTCAATAATTGTTCAAATCACCAGAATGACCCGTTTAAAATGAAGACTGGTGGTTTGGTGGAAATAGCGAAAGATCGAAACCGCGACCGCACGTACGAGGATGTGGACAGGGATGTGACCAACCTCGGTCACACTTTCTCCGTGGAAACCAACCGCAGAGATGAAGACGCTGAATTGTACGTTGCATTTTGCGCGGTTTTAGGCCACATAATGGATGTTGTAAGGAGATATTAGAAGTATGTTTTATTGTCTGCCTGATTAGCTTGGTTGGTTAGTGCTTCGCCTTTAGCCGAAAGGTTGCAGGTTTGAATCTGTTTGCTGGCTAGTCATTAGGGTCCTTGGGCAAGGCACTTAATGGACATTGCCTGAACCTGAACCCATCGGATTAATGGGTTAATTACGAAATTACGTGTGAAATATACACAACATACTGCAATAGCTCAAGTAACCCAATGATGAGCGCAAGGTGATCTGGCGAAAAAATAATATCTGTGGATGGATCACAGGAAATGGTTAACTTAATCCCGGTTTTGAGGTTTGTAGGGTCGTTTCTCCGATTACCAAATATTTTCTTATTTCAATCATGATGCACAGATGCAGTGATGTTGTCTATATAGGTTCGTATATCCATGTTTGGTAAGATCGCTCAGTCTTATTCATTTTTTTGGAAAATTCACTTACAGTTTTGGTGACAATGTCCTTTTTTATAATTTGGTCTTTGGATAATAATGATTGCATGTTTAATCAAAAAAGATACTGTTTGTCGAGTCATGTTTTGATTTAATTGTTTGCAGAGTCATGTTTCGATTTGAATTGTTTGCCGAATTGCTGATAATGAAATTCAGTTATGTTTTACAACATACTGGTATTTATTTAAAAAAAGAAGAAATCAGTCAAATCTTACATTAACGAATAATATCTCTCTGGGTATTTTTTAAAGAATTTTAGGTCAATTTTAGCTTTTTTAAAAATTACGGTACTTTAAAAAAGACCCGCTTACGTTATAGATCAGCCTACATAGAAGGGGAGCTTAAAAGAAGGAAAGGTGAAACTTCTAGTGAGGACGACAAGAAAACAACGCTGACTGCCGAAGATCGGTTGTACCAACTACCAGAGCATTTGCAAGTAAGTGGTTATTACTGCGAAATCGCTAAATCTGCGCCATCGTGTTAGCGGAGTCATTTTTCATCACATTCCCTTTTTTTAAAAGTTTTAAAATTCAAATCAATAATACAAATCGTAAGCAACAATTGCACAAATCCAACATTTAACTTCTAATTTGTGTATTGTTCTGATTTGCTTTGTATGTTTTGTGGTGTGAATTGTGATTTAGACTTGGGTTTGCTTCTGCAGATAAAGGTTGGGAAACGGTCAGAGGAGATGCTGTCCAACCAGATGTTGAGTGGAATACCAGAGGTCGACCTTGGTATCGAGTAAGTATCGCCTCCCTCCCATTGTACGGGTCGCTTTTCTTCGAGGCTCAGTGTAATAATTTCATTTTTTTTATGTACGTTTGGTGGCAACGTCTAAATATACTAAAAGTAAATATTTGATTGATTTTAGATGTGTTTTCACAACTGTCGTTTTGCCCTTTCCCAATTACTATCAAAGGTCCTGCTTCGTATTTTATCATAGAAACAAAAAAAATATTCTAAACTTAAAAACTTATCGGATTATTACTGGGTCGTGGTGGTGTTTTACGGAAATCCCAATTTTAATGGGGTGTGAATCATAAGGTAACATTGCAGTAAAAGTTTCTAATGCTAATCGTCAAAGCACTGCTCTTGCCCTTGGTTTAGTTAGTGAAGCTAGTGCAGTTGCAGTGCGTTGTATCTTTATTATAAATACAACACCACCGAAAAATTATCAGGTTTAAAAATCGAGCCTGCTGCCGGTAATGCCCTCTATTCTTGCTCATATGACCGGACAAACAGAATAATTCTAAAGTAGTTATTCATTTCTGAACTTTGGCCCTACTACTCTGTTGAATTATTATTTCACTTCTGTGGGATTTAAATTTCGATAAACACTATAAAAATGGATTGATACATAAATCATTAGTCAATAATTTCAGAGCTAAAATTTTTAATTTCAGCACGAAGATCAAGAACATAGAACGAACCGAAGACGCCAAACAACAGCTTATTGCGGAGCTTTCGAAGAAAAAGGAGAAACGGACCTCATTCGTACCAACCAATATGGCCGTCAACTACGTGCAACATAAGCGATGTAAGTCACCGTTTTATCACACTTTTTTTCACAGAGTCAAGTTTCGAAACCATGGTGGGTATGTTACTCGGATTGTTTTAGTTTAGATATTTGCATATGTATCGGTAGCGCTCACCTTTCGGCCACTAGATCGTAGAATCATATTGTCACGTGGGTAATCGTCCGATATCTCTCACGTATATACCGCGTTTTCAGCGCCACTGCAGTGTATAGAATTTAGACGTTTTTTAAGTGCAACAGTAAAAGGAGAAACTAAGAAAAGCTTCTTACTCAAATTAGAGGAACAATTCTTACCCTGCTCTAAACACTAATCTCAACCCCAAAAACTAACCCTAATTTCAACCCTATGTTTAAAACTAAGTCTAATGCCATAATCTTCATTTTAGTGTGCAGTTTCCCTCCTTTCCTGCTTTCCCTTTCCCTTTTAGTTTTCCCTCTTAAACAACATCTCCATGTGGTCTGACGGATGCCACATAAACCACTAATGTCTAAATGCAAATTACCAATAAATAATGGAATATACCGTCTCCAAGGTGTGAATGTAAGGTTGACACACTCCTTGGCACAATCCGTATTTAACAGAATCTAAAGTTAATCAGAAAATTACCGTATGTTTCCTATTTACTTCAGATTTAAAAAAAAAGAAAAAAAAGGTATGTTTCCTATTTACCTCAGATTCGTTTAAATAATGTCTAAATGCAGTTCAACCTTAGTAGTAATCTCCACATTTGGACACTCGTCGCCAGTTAACCGACGATACTAACGTAATTTCCGTAAAATAAATTCCGCACCCTGTAGTACTCAGTGTAAAATTTATCTAGGTGTTTCCAACATTAAGGACAATAAACGTTTTTTTGCGTTAAAATTCTTAGAATTAGTCCTTTGATTTGGTTTCACCTTGTTTATTTTCTGATTTTGATATTATTCCATGCAGTTATGCACCATGGCGGAAGCCAAACCCAGAAGAAAAAGGAACCCGAAACGGAACTGGCACCACTGGTCGTTGGAGATACAGGTAAAGTTGTAACGCGGACTGGGGGCCTTTTGTTGCGTTATGTTTTATAGACTTTTCTATATCTTTTATACACTTTTCTACACCTTTTATTGCACTTTTTTTTACACTTTTCTGCACCTTTTATTACACTTTTTCTACACTTTTCTACACCTTTTATTACAATTTTTAAACACTTTTCTACACCTTTAATTACACTATTCTACACCTTTTATTACACTTTTTATACACTTTTTTTCTACATCTTTTATTACACTTTTTATACACTTTTTTTCTACATCTTTTATTACACTTTTTATACACTTTTCTACACCTTTTATTACACTTTTTATACACTTTTCTACACCTTTTATTACACTTTTTATACACTTTTCTTCATCTTTTATTACACTTTTTATACACTTTGATAGATAGTTTTGTTTTTTTGTTTACTTTTCTTCTCTTGCATCTTCAACTCGTTTTATCATCCCGTTTTTAACAATCACGTTTTTATTATCTCTTGAAGTAATCAAGTCCTTAACGCTTGGTGCAGTCAGCAGTGCTAATTTACGTGCTTGTGATGCCCACAAATTTGCGTAGTTAAAATCATTTTTCTCTTGTATTTGTAATGATTAAGATATTTTTGATACGGATGTTTTATATAAGTTTTATTTGTGTAAATAGTCGTTATTTTATTAAAGCTAAAAGCCTAAAACGTATTGTCCTGCGACTCCTGCCGGTTAGTCTGGCGGTTAAGTGCGTCGCCTTTCAATCGAAAGGTTGCAGGTGTAAAACTGGTCGCTAACTAGTCACTTGTGTCTTGGGCAAGGCAGTTTATGGACATTGTCTGCACCCAGCGGATTAATGGGTTCTACCAAATTGAAGGAATTATCATATACAACAAACTGCAATAGCTCCGGTAACCCGACGATGGGCGCGAGGTGATCTGACAATTGCCCATGTGTTAACCCCCTTAGTTTTCCCATTCACAGGGATAAACATGAATATCCTATCTATCTATCCTACGTATCAAGCCCTCGTATTTGATCCCACGGTAGGCCGTTAAGACAGCGTCCTGAATAACTATTGAGAATCACTAATCAAACAACATATTTCGTCAATATTTGTAACAAAATGTAATACTGCCGTTGCCTACCATATACTAAACCAGATAATTATCCCATTTCCGTATATATATGAACCTATATCAGTGGACATGGTAAAACCGTAGCCCAGGTATTCCCATAACAATATAAAGCCTATAACAAAGACGTTTGACCGAGTAAATCTGGAAGAATTGTGCGGTTTCGGTTATATTTTATGCTAAGTGAGGCGTTCACATTCCCAGAAATAAAATCACTTGTCGTTGGAACAAAACCCGCGCTCCGTCAATACCGTTGTGCATACCGGATATTGCTTCACGAATTACCCCGCATTCTTTGACAATGTCTCATACAATGATGATTTAGGAAACAGCGCCATCTTACTACGTTTGCCTCTATTATTCCAACGTTACCACAATAGCTGTGTAATGCGCCATGACGCCGGCTTTGTCTAGTCGTCTTTTTCACCGATAAACTTGAAGGAGTATTTAAACAGCGCCTGCCACGCAGGCACCAAGGCAGACACGGCCACACGCATTGAACATTTCTTTATATACTCGTTGTTTACGGCCTTTTCTTTAAAAGCATATCCAATGTTCCCTGTCAGACGGAGTTTTGAACTCCAAAATACCCACCGCACATTTTGTTGCAATACGTATTTGCTGGCGTCGTTTTTCCCCCTGGAATAGATGATCGTAGAAGTAATCCTATAACCTCTTATTACGATTAGGATGGTCAAATAACAGTGTACGATCCCGATAAGCAATTCCTAAAAAAGCACATCTAATGTTCTTTGTAAGACACGTTTTAAATTTTTTACTTAAAACTTTTGAGTTAATACCCCTCTGTACATCAGAAACTTTTTCCCAACAAAACAGCTAGCAGATGCACAATCAACACCTTTATTTCACAAAGCACTGCTCCACGATTACAAAACTTTACAGCTAAACGAGAACACCGGCGCGCAGCCTAGCACATGCTGCTTCCGACCAAACAAAAATTGGGAATCACCACCATTGTTACTCAGAAAAAAAAATGTTTAAAAACAATGCTTAAGAAGGGTACCAATCGTCACATTCTGTCGCGCATAGATTTCCATTAATTGGTTATACACCACCTGTAACGCTTAATTCCTTTTGTTGATACATTTGACTATGGTACTTCGGTTACAACTATTTTGTTTAAATGCTTATGCATTTAAATCATTCTATGTGGCATATTATTTAAAGGTAGCATTTTGGCGTCTTATTATTGGCGCTAGGCTAATGCAATACATTCTAGCTTGGGTAATACTTTATTATGTCATTGTACTTGGCTCATGTCGCTTCCACGAACATTCGTGTTTATCACAAATTCTAGTTTCCACAATACTGCCTAAGCAATTAGTTTCGTGCAAATACTAAATTAACGTATCAACCCTGTGCAAAAAATCTTAATAAGATGATAAGAGGTTACTGTTAATCCCCGTGGTTGAAAAAACGTATAGGTCGTTCGTGCACGCAACTTAACTCGTGTCCATCACCGGGTTACCGCAGCTATCGAATTCTGGATATTTGAAATTTTTTTCAGCTTTGCTTTAACGCTGGGTTTACGCAATTTTCGCCCGGTGCCTTACGATACAGCCGACTAGCCATCGACTGGTTTTAATTTCACAACTATACGGCTGACGTTCCAACCAATCGAGTTAAACAGACAATCGTCCACACAACAACCAACCTTTTTCGCTCCATTACGACCGATCAGTCCGGTGGGCGTCGCCTTTCAGCCGAAGGGTTGTAGGATTGAAACTGGTTGCTATCTAGTCGGTTCTGTCCTTGGGCAAGGCACTTATCGAACATTGCCTGAACCCAGCATTATTGGGTTCTACCAAATTAAAGGAATATGTGTATTATACACAAAGCAGTGCAATAACTCCGTTAGCCCGACGGTCCGCGCAAGGTGATCTGACGATTTCCCGTGTGTTAACCCCTTGGTTTTCCCATCCACGGGAATAAACATAAATATCCTATTCTATGTAACGTAACGTACCGAATCGTAGTTAACTTGTTTTATTGCGTCAGGTCGCCAGCCGCATGCGGAAGTCGCCCAGCGTAAAGCGGATGAGTCCGGAAAATCCACTGATAACTTCCACTACGAGAAGTTCAGGAAAGCAGCAAGACGGTAACGACAACGTTTTGACGTATTGCATCTCCGAAGATGGTACTCTCTGCGTGGCAGTCGTTTCGATGGCGTCGGTGGTTGATGGAACGACGTCACAACTTGCACGAGGGATTTAGATCAGATTGAACCTGGACTCTTTCCTTTTAACCTTCTCAGTAATTTTTTTACCATTTTCTTATCTGCGTGACAAATACACATTGAATTTCGTATAAAATCTATAAGAAAAATTATCTGAATGCTTTTCGAGTCACGAAATAACCCATCGACGTATCGAATTTCCAAATTTTGTAGATTTCCGGTTCACCGAACTCAAATACACAGTTCTCGCTCCTAACGCATGTACCAGAACGCTCTTTGTACTAACGGAAACGCCCACGCATTCAAAGACCCACCCTCAATATTGTCCAAACACGTTACGCCAGCAATTTCCAACTCCGCCCTCTGTCTGCGAGCAGCGATTCCGTCAAGGGCAATGTAGTAAAACCACACGCTCGCGACCGCGGTGTTTGTTTAAATTGTTAACTAAATCCTGGAAAGGGATATTCTTACCTGACTTATAATAAACGGTTAACGGTTTAAATATCTGTGCGACCGCATAGCTTGGTGGAATAGCGCGTCGCCTTTCAGCCGAAGGGTTGTAGGTTCAAAACTGTTCGCTAGCTTGTTAGTTGTATCTTTGGGCAAGACATTTTCCGGGTATTGCCTCAGCCCAGCAGATTAAAGGGTTCTGCTAAATTCAGGAAACGTGTAAATCATACACAACACACTGCAATAGATCCAGCAACCCGACGGTAGGCACAATGTGATCTGACAATTGCCCATGTGTTAAAAACATGAATACCCTATCTTACTAACAGTATTTCTGATGGGGTAGAGTTGGTCCTTGAAACAAACATAATCAACCAATTACCTCGTGCCCACTGTCAGGTCACGGAGTAGTGTGTTTTAAATATACTGACGTCATTGCTATAATTTTTGTTCAACCAGTTAATGGCTTGTCGGTATATTAGTAATAACACTTTTGTTTAACCAACCGGTATATTAGTAATAAGACTGAGGTAAAAATGGTGTTTTTATTTGGGCGAGCACAACATTGAAACATGTCGCGACAAGGTGAAACAAACTTGCAAATTTTACTTAAAAATCAGAAACTTTTTCCTAACAAAACAGCTAGCAGATGTAAAATCAACACCTTTATTTGTGAAATTAACACCTTTTTTTCAAAAAGCACTGCTCCACTATTACGACACTTTACACCTAAATGGAAACACCGGCGCACGGCCTAGTAAATGCTGCTTCCAAACAAACATTGGGGAATCACCACCATTGTTACTCAGCAAAACACTCGTTTAAAAACAATGGCTCATGGAGGGTACCATTCGTCACATCAGCCCGCGCATAGAGGTCTTAATTGATTATACATTATATGTAGCCCATTCTACAGAACAAATGATCAACATTCCCCTCCACTGGGCCGCAGTAAAATTATTAAATCTTCACAAGTCCGAAACGGTTGGGGAACACTGTAATAACGGTGCTTACCCTTGTAATAATGCCGCCTGCATTTTCACGCGGATAAAATCTGAATAAAATAACAAATTAAAAAACATACCGACAAAAAGACCTAAAACTTTATGTAACGAAGATAATGCAAAATAAGTGGGTTTAATTGTGTTAAAAATTGAGCCTTAATTTCGATTTGTAGATATTTTTAAATTTGGTAATGTAGCGAATTCTATAAAAAAATCGCAAGCTAGTCTTGCAGTGGGAATAATTAACAAGGAGGTCACCTAGTTATTTTATTATAACTAACAAAAATGTGGGGTTGTGTCAACAAGCCGCCGGTTTTCCGTTGACACAGGATTACTTCCACCCCGTGAATCACTGCAGTGGAATGTGTAATTCTCTGGATCTCTTTACATGAGACAGGGGCGACCGTTAAATCACTGGCGAACCCTTCTCCATAACGTACGACTATACAAGCTAATTGGAGTTTTTTTCTCTTAGCTAGAGTTGGTCTTTCCAGCATAGTTACTGTAAACCTTTGTAAATTGTTAATGAAATAAGATTTTATTTCATTACAGTTTGTCGAGTTAGTCATACATACGACGTGTTGTTAGTTAAGCATTTATTCTTTCATTGTGTGCTAATATCCGGACGCACGTATTCATCGGTCTAAATTGAAACAAACAGTTTAGGCATGCATGTTATGTTGCAGGGACTCTATTGGAAAATCGCAACTTAAATAAGCAAAGTTCGTAAGTTCATCTGTTTTAGTCTCAATTTAAAACAAAGACCACTTGATAATATAAGTTGGTCGCTCAAATGAAATTCTATGTAAATGAAAAGTTGGACAGCGACAATCGTTCACTGATTAAGAATCAGGAAATGACAGAACAATATTGGTAACGGTCGCAAAATGGTTGGTAACAGCGGCAGAACGTGTAATCAGTCAACAATAGATCATACATTTCAACTATCACGTCGCTGGCGGATATATCTATATAACATCGTGACATATATGCCGAAATGACCCTCTTATAATTAAAAATCGTGTACGGTAGTGTGTTGCCGAAAGGTTAACGCGACCGATAGATGTACAGAATTATATTAAAACGGACTTTTTGACCAGACCATCACGGATTCGAAACTTAGCTCAGAAAAAAATAATAATTCAAAGCCCCAGCAGCACTAATCACCCGGTGGTCCCAGTATAAGTGGAGATTTGAAGCTTTAACTCAAGGAGTATCGAAAGGAAGAATGAGCAGCAAAACTTTACAGATTATTTATTAAGATTTTTAATGTAATTTAAACCGCTGGAACTTTTCGCATTATCGGAGGTTTGTATATCGTAATTCAACAATAATCTGCACGGTCGTGTGGCCGAATGGTTTTACGTGTAGTCGCCATTTTTTATTCGCCCATCTAAAATAATTTAATTTGATAATCGACATGTTTTAATGAATTTTGCTTTGCCATTGTTTTTATGTTTCTTAGCTTTAATTAATGACTTATTTGCATTAAATGAACAAAAAAATCTGAACTAATATAGTCTGAACAAAAAAAACGTAAAGACAATACAATATATGTCAGTGACTTATGGAAATTGCTATATATCTTATAAAAAATTAATTAACTGTTTTTATTGAACACTCAAAAATGGACAAAAAGACGACTGGTAAAGCAATATAGCTGTATAAATAGAGTTATTTGCAGGATAAAAGCCATTGTAAATAATGGAAAATTGGATAGGACAATATATTCATGTTTATTCCCGTGAATGAAAAGTAGCATTAACACAAGGGCAATCGTCAGATCACCTCTCGCCCACCGTCGAATTACCGGAGTTATTGCAGTGTGTTGTATATGATTCACACGTTCCTTCAATTTTGTAGAATCAATCCCATGGGTTCAGGCAATGTCATTTAAGTTTCTTGACTTCATTGTTTTGCGTATACACATCATACTTGCCAAGACGGTACTATTGTGCCTTTTGTGGTGTATTGTATCGGTATCACCCGGCGGAATACAGCGGTTAAGTAGGTTGCTTTAGACGGGGGGAAACTAAAAGGGGGGAAAGCGGGAAGGAGGGAAACTGCACACTAAAATGAATATTAGTGCATTAGAGTTGGTTTTAAACATGGGGTTGAAGTTAGGGTTAGCTCTGGTGTTAAGATTAGCGTTTAGAAATGGGTTAAAATTAGCTCCCATAGTTTTGGTAAGCAGTTTCCCTTCTTCTTGATTTCCCTCCCTTTTTATAGCATTGCCCTTTCAAGCGGGTTGTGATTATGTAACAGAAGTTCACAGGCCAACAGCTTCCAAATGTCAGACATTTTGTTGAGAATTTGAGTGATGTTACGTTTTAGTTTCTGTAAGAGCTACTGCACTCTTACTTCGGGCTAGTCGTTAGTAGCAATAACGCTTCAATTAATGTTTAAATAATCCGTGATTTTGGCGTCTAACAAGCAAAGCACGATATTTCACCTAAAATGAATTTCCTCACTGTATACAAGTAAACACTGTTGAGCTGCATGTAAGTCGTATGATTTTATACCTTTACGTTAAAATCCGGCAGTACTTTAGGTTTTTAGCCATTATAATGACTGCAGCTTTGATAAATAAATTTAAGATTGAAAACTTCACTAAAACTTAATGATGCCAGGCAGCCATTTTCTTAATCAGTTTAATATTTTACCAGCTTTGAACAAGACAACTAATTATTAACAAGAAAGGTAACCGAAAAAAACAATTTTTTAGATCAGTATGCAAAAATGTATCACGTTTTAATTTTAAGAATAATTTAAACTTTAAAAAAATATTTAACTGTGTTTAATTAGCGTTTAACTTTAAACAATTCCCTATAGTACTATAGTTGGTTGTTAAAGGTCCTATTATGACGTATGAAGTACAAGTCATTTGATACTTAGTACAAGGTAATAAAATTATAATTGCTTTGGTTTTTATGTTTGTTAGTCGAACGATTTTATTGACGGTTTTAGTTCAGCTGGTATGTTACTTTGAACGAATGTGGTTACAAAGATAGTCTTAAGTTTGGTTTTCTTTATTTATTTTTTTGTCCTCAGGTTTAAATGATGGCATATTAAGCAAATCACAGCACAGGAACAGAAAAGAAGGCAAAATGAACAGTCGGTAAAACGGGTGACTCTAAATACCCAGTGTGGGCAATGTGTAGGCGGTGTAGGCAGTGGTTGGGAAATTATTTTATGCAGTGTGGACATTGTGGGCACACTTGAAACCCTTACCCTAACTTTGATCCTAACCCTAACCCTGGCACACTGCCTACACACTGCCCACACTGGGTATTTAGAGAAACCGGTTAAAACACATCAGTTAAAAGATAAAGGATATAACTAAATAAATATACCGGACGCGTCCGCCAAACCTAAGCGAAAAAACAATAATGTGCAAACAAATTTTAATTAAGCCCTTCCCGATTACTTGTCAAATCGACTAATAAACTTCACCTAAAGATCTGTAATTTATCATTAGTTAAAAGTACAACCATGTGATCCATCTAAAAGTGAAAGTAAAGCAGGACATATTAGAAAAGTCGTAAGTGAAGCAGGACATATTAGACATCAAAAGGTTTGGAAGTTTAATTACGTCGGGATCACCAGTTGCAGCGGCGGCTTTTTTATTTTATAAATTAAACAAATTAATGTGGGCAGTTAGCGTTTAGTTTATTTATGCTTTGACAACTATAGCGCAACACTGCAAATAAAATATTTAAGCTGAAATATAAGCTTAACGCCGTTAAATTAACGTTGAATGGGCTATAGCGGAGATGGGCACACTTTTTGAATCAGAGGACAAAATAATTTCAATCTTTGACTGGCGGGCCAAGTGTTCGAGCCGCCACTCACATTATAGTTTGTCACTGTTGATAAAAAAATTAAAAGAAATAGGGTAAACTATTAGTTTAAACCAGAAAGCACTGTTGCGTCAAGCGACGCACAAATATAGCTTTAACATAATAATTTAGCATGTAGCTGTGACATCATAATTTAGCAGTGACTTCTCTATTTATTCTTGTAACATGTCGATAACATCCGGCAGGCCAAAATAAAAGACACGGCTAGTCGTAGTGTGCCCATGTCTGGACTATACGGCTCGTTCGCCCTTGGGCCCACAGCGTAGAAATAGCGTAACTTGCATCTCAAAAGCAAAGCATGTTACCTGGATAAGCTGTGTGTTATGGATATGATCTTTCATGTTGTAACTTTCTTCATTCACATTAGTAATGAAAAAAGCGGCATGATTTCTAAACACGTACAATAGACTCATTTATGGAACTTTATGCAAGGCAGGATGTGACGATTGGTACCCTTTCTTAGTCATTGTTTTTAAACGGGTGTTTTGCTGAGTAACAATGGTGGTGATTCCCCAATGTTTGTTTGGTTGAAAGCAGCATGTGCTAGGCTGCGCGCCGGTGTTCTCGTTTAGCTGTAAAGTTTTGTAATCTTGGAGCAGTGCTTTGTGAAATAAAGGTGTTGACTGTGCATCGGAAAAATTATCGGAAAAAAGTACGAAGGAGTGTGGGCTAAAAAATGTTAAGTAAAATTTTGAAGGGTTTTGAGAGTATAGGTTGCAGATCCAAGCTTCACTTTTAAATTGTGAAAAAATCTAAGACTTTTTATGTCAGGATTTTGAGTGACAGCCCTTTTTGTAAAGTCATTGGAGAGATAGGGAGAATAATTACTTAAACGACTCCTAGAATGTAGTCTTTCGATGTCGGAAGACATTAGACAAGAAAATTGAGGTTCATTTTCTTGAAGATTTAGTTCAAGGTCCCAAACCTTAAACAATTAGCATTTTTCTGTTGATCCTTAATGCAGCCGTTTTGACCATTGTGGTATGCGTAGAATGCGGCATTACGTCATAATTATCGGCATTAACAAAAATTAATTTTTTTCGACTGAAGTTTTGCCTGAGACATTCACATAACGATATGTCACACTCGTTTTCTGTTTAACTTATTATTTGAGGCCACAAGCAAATAATTCTAGTTGTCTAACAAGATTGATTTGAGCGAAATGCTGGTAATCTAATTCAAATGTAATTTTTAAAATGTTTCTAAAATCTTATTTTAATTTTAACCTAATTTCCGGTTTTCTTGAAAATGCTACTTTGTCCAGTGGCGTTTTTTCGATAAAGTAGGTCAACACTTAAAGGAGGAAAAGCGGGATAAAGGGAAGGAGGGAAAACTGCACACTAAAATTACGAAAACTAATTTAAACCCTGTCCCATACAGTAATATCAACCCCAGAACTAACCTTAACTCGAACCACATGTTTAAAACTTACTTTTATGTCATATTTTTTTATTTTAGTGTGCAGTTTCCCTTCTTTCCGCTTTCCCTTCTTTTAGTTTTTCCCAATAAACTATATAAAAAGTACAGACATTTACCATTCTCGAGTTAATAACATAAGAATGAACTCTGATTTGATTTGAACTAAACTTGATTTTTTTAGTTTCTTTCTAATTCGATATTAAATTTAATTTCCGATTTTTTTTGCGAATGTAGTAATTCTAATCTAATTTGAACTACGCCGACGGAACCGATTTCGATCAAAAAGGCATCTTTAAATTTGTGTTAAACGGAGCTAACGCGTAATGATGTCGTTAACTCTTCCCTTTAAACTGGCGTCGGTTCGCATAAGATCTCTGTAAGCAATATCTATTTATTTAACACCATTGCGAGTCACCTCAAAAATGTTGTTTGTCAGACAGTTGTAATTAATTTAACGCGTATTAATCGCTTAAATCGACAACATATTGAGAAACGTGCCCTATATATATGCAAATTTCGAACTATATATTAATATTTTTATCCGTCTGAACCCTAGCGGCGTGTGAACTAAATAGATATCGGGTGTTTGATTCTAACCTAGTTTGAACTTTGCTCTCTTGGCGAGACATCGGTACGAGGCATACATTTCTCAGCGGTAACTTTTTCCCCGAATGGATACCAAGCGAAGCATGAGATTTACAACTAGAGTTTGTTTTTCTACAGCCAACACAGACGAAAGGCGTCCATTGGGCTTTCTCTTATCGAACTTGGACTAGTGTTTAATAGTCAGTTAACAGTTGACATTCATATTACATTAAACGGTTGCAAGCTTATTATAGGTTATTAGCCAAGATAGCATTAACAAGAATAACGACTTTCTTAATACAGTGAAATCTTAAGTTACATAGTGCAGTTTTAAAGATTACACGTGTGTTATATGGGTGGGCAAATAAAAATTGGGCTTAAGCTAGAAAAAACTAAGCAGATTATTGAATGGAATATAAACATTTGCAACTTGGCATTTGAGGAATTTAAGAACATAAACAACTTAATGCGATGCAAAGAATATATATACCCTTAGGGAATAGTTTATACTAAATGCGTGTATCCATAAAAAAAGCTTTTAATTGTTTTAAGCATGAAGTCGCCCCGCTTCCAAATTGGCCAACTATATGCTACTGACTCGTTGCGTGAAAAGTCTTTTCGGTTGGCTTAAATAGAAATAGCTCACAACGATTTGATACAGTTTATTTAAGATTACACAGAATTCGCCTACGAAAGGAAATCTGTATTGCAGAATAAAAACGGTACCGTGTCGGTCTTACGTCACTCAGTTATAAAGTCGTGTGCAGTATTTGCAGCTATGTCCCTCGAACACAACTTGTATCGTGCGCACTTGCAGTCGAATAGACATTTTTCTCAAATTGGTTCTCCTATCTATAAAACAAAAACGTGTAATTTTTAACCAAAACAACAAGTTTATATCATAATTTTGTTACTTAAATTGGTTCTTGCATTATAAAAAACAAAACGTGTAAATTGTAACCAAAACAACAAGTTTATATAATAATTTTGTAATTAACAGATTGCATTTTGTCGATTTTTAAGAGTAAAGCTACTATAGGCTACCTATGTCTGACTTACCACACTACATTGTATTCTGATTGTCAGAAAGTTTTGATCTATACTTGTCCATGCTTTTCTATTTGTGGCGCAAATGTGGTCTGACGCGTGTGGCATTTACCGCATTAGAAATGGAGGTGATAAATTCTGACATCGTAATTTGTGTAAGACATCGCAACGTTGCCAGTGCTGTTATATAAGTACGAGATACCCAACACAACAGTTATTTTTAATCGACGGGTACCTGTGCGTATGACTCATACGCAAAGCTAAAATTAGCGTCTCTATTGTAATTTCCAAGAAATGCTCGCTGCTCTGAACATGTGTGTGGATTATTTAGAGGTGTACCGCTGGTTTCCTAGAAACTTTACGCAAGAGGTTGCGTGCGTTTGATTGCAATAAGGTTGTACGCTGTGGAACGGGACTTGTTTCTATTGTGGTCGCATTGCATCGGAGGCACATGACAAATGCGATCGATTGCCGTGATACTAAAAATAGATTACGTCTATATAAATACACCGAGGCGCAAACCACACTTCATATACTTAACGACGAGAAAGTTTTAATTTCGTCTTACTAATGCAATAGACACGTTCCAGTGTGCTTTATTAATAGCCATTTATCGTGCTGGTGATGTGTTAAAACGATTTCTAATTTCATTTTCAGGACTTTATCCCTAAGGGTTTAAAAGTGATGAAAGTGATATGTGCTGGCTTCCCAAAAACAGGGACAAAGACCATGTATGCGGCTCTACGGGAACTGGGCTACACCGTTTACGACTTTGAGGAAAACTTTTGGTTCCTGCGGCGAGAATGGGTGGGCGTGTTATCAGGACGAAATAAAGATCGTGAGGTTTGGCAACGAATGTATAGCGATGTCGACGCCATTACCGACCTTCCAGCTTGTTACTACTGGAAAGAAATCCACCAAGCGTTTCCGGACGCAAAGGTTTGATTTTTGTAAATACTTGCATTTTAATATATAGGGTTAGATGAACAAGTTTATTCGCTATAATCGTCCAACAGTGTGCAGCAATCGTCACGCTTGGAATGCGTGCTGGCGAAATATCAACTTTATCCCTATATCGTGTAATCATATCGGGTAATTTAAACGGTTTAAACTTTAAACCGAAGCATCCATCTAAAGAATGTGGGTTCAGCGCCAGTGAATAATATAATATTGAAGCCGAAGCTTGTTGCTGTGTGTTCAAGCATCCGTGAGATATACGTTTAATCCGCACATTCATGCGCAACCAAGTTATTTGTTCCGGCATTGCAAATCTCGTTAGCTTTGCTTCGAGCAACACTAAAAGGAGGGAAAGGGGGGAGGAGGGAAACTGCTCACTAAAATTACGGAAACTAGTTTAAACCCTCCACTGAACACTAATCTTAACCCCAAAACTAATCTTAAATCCAACCCCATGTTTAAAACTAACTCTAATGACCTAATCTTTATTGAAGTGTGCAATTTTCCGCCTTCCCGCTTTCCCTCCTTAGACTTTTTTCTTTGCTTCTAGTAAACAACATAGGATACAATTGTAAACCTGCATTCTAGATTTGTGTAAACACTGCGTTTGTAGAAATCAGTTTGTGACAATTGTCGTAGAAATTAATATCTAAAATTTTGGGACATTTAAACAACACATTCTTTTCCCAACTATTGTAAAGAATATCATCTCACAATTTTGATTTTTTTACTGTATTAAAGTAAATTGCAACTAAGTTTTTGTACTGTGTTAAAGTAAAGGCGTAACTAAGTTTAGCAGCGTTTTAAACATATATAGGATTTCCTATATGACCACAGTCTAAGCCCCACGCAGATTAAAGTAAAGACTTTTATACCAAAGCAATGATAGGAATGTTTTTTGTAAGTAAATTGCTCAGTCGTAAAGCTGACTACCGTATTTATTATTTGTTAAGTATTTTTACCGAGGCTAAGTTTCGGTCCCGTCAGCGATGGGGTCGTCAAATAAATCGGTTTAATACAAGATTCTATGAATTGGGAGAGTAAACCATTTGGACACACGAAACGTAGTGAACCAGATAAATAAACAGAAGGCCACGCACATTTATTTGAAATTCCATTTTTTCTTGTTTTTACCGAGCCCAGTTTCGAACCCATGATGGGCTCGTCCCTAAAGACGTTTTTTTGTTTGTTTTCAGTTGGTATATGTCATTTCACCAGGTTGTACTAACGGTGCGAGAGGACAGCGCGACGTGGCTGCGAAGCATGAACAACCAGATACAGATGTTGGAAGATAACCTTGTCTTCCGTATCATGAGCTTTGTATGTCCGACTGCAATCCAGATGAGATGGATGGCAAACTCGATTGGTGAGTCTTCTCGCATCCTTTGGATGTTATCGGATATTAGCCAGCGGTTAGTTTCAATCCTATAACCGTTCGGCTGTGAGATGACGCACTAACCAATTGAGCTGTTAGGGGATGGGATAGTCATGTTTTTATTAGACAGCGTTTAGTTTCAGGATATTAGCCAGCGGTTAGTTTCAATCCTATAACCTTTCGGTTGCGAGATGACACACTAACCAATTGACCTATTAAGGGATGGGATAGTCATGTTTTTACTTTGCAAGACGTATATAATCTTTAAGGATATTCATGTTCATCCCCGTGAATGGGAAAAACCAAGATGGTTAACCACGGACCATTGTCAGATTACCTTGCGGTAAAAATAGATAACAAATACTAAATACTAGAGTCAGCCTGGCGACTCAGGAATTTACTCACATAAAGGAACAATTTTTATTCTTACTTTCGTATAAAAGTATTTATTTTATACTGCGTGGGGCTTAACTCAAATTCAATATAAAACACGGTCTTGACTATTGCGGGTGGTGAGGCCAAATGGTTAACGCAACCGATTTCTAAAAAATGTCGAAATTTTCCCGTAAATTTTACTAAATCATAAATCGTTATTAAGGATATTGCATGTAACGTCTTCCTACTTGCAATAACGAGGTTCTACGTTGCAGGAAAAGTGGTCTTCGGTGCCGACCCGGTTTGGCCGTGGCAGTGGGGCTGCGTTAATAGAACGAACAGCGTCCGCATGCAAAAGGCTTACGAAGAACACAACGAAAATGTCTTGAAGGTACTTGTCGTGCAGTTATTATGAACCCCTTTGTATTCACCTACATTATATAATCAATTTTTTTTTTGTATTTTAAAATTATTTATTTTCTCTTAAATTATAAAAATTTTAAATCACTAAATTGAAAAAATTGAAATGTTTTAAATCATTGAAATAAAAACTTATTTTTTAAACTCCCAAATTGTAAACTTAAGTTCGTACTCTTAAAATGTAAACCCAATTTTGAAAACCCCAAATTCCTAATGTAATTTTGTACCGTCAAATTGGAAACCAATAATTGTACCCTCAAGTTATGCATCCAATTTTAAAACCATAATTGTAATCATAATTTTTAATCATAAAATTTTAAAACCCAATAATAAAAAAATTCTCTGCATACTTACCACGTTTATTAAAATACCACAATCCATATTTAGCAATATTTTTCTTATTTTTTATTTTTTTTATTACCGAGCTAAGTTCTGAACCAATGATGGGCTCGTCACTAGGACCATTTTTGCATAGAGTAGATTTTTTATCGGTCGCGTTAACCATTCAGCCACACAACCGTACACCATTCTGCTTTTAGTAGAATCTGGATATCTATACATGGAAACTAGACACCTTACTACTTATCACAGATTCGCATTTTAAATCGCATTTTAAATCAAAAATTTATGTGACTCAAACTCAAAGTTAACCCAACCCCTCATTTACAGTTTGTACCGAAAGACAAACTACTGGTGTTTCGGTGCCAAGAAGAGTGGAAGCCTCTTTGCGAATTCCTTGGACGAAAAGTTCCCGAAACTTCGTTCCCACACAAGAACAAACGAGGAGGAGTGATCGCCGAAAAAATCCTCGAAAAATCGCCGTTAATACGAAGACTTCAGCTCGAATTTAAATTGGCGATCGCAGTCGTGATTTTTCCGGTCGCCTTGCTCTTTTTCCGTCAGTTTTTCGTCAAATAACCATCGATGCCTGTATTGCGAAGCAGGCCTAACGAATCCACTGTCAAATTATTGTGCGCATGTGTGCGTGTCCTTGTGTGCGTGCGCGGGTGCATGTGTGCATGTGCGTGCGCGTGTAACGGTTCTTCACTATTCAACTGTTGTGCAGCATACTTTTTTTCTTGATGTATACTTAATGTTATGCCACATGGAATCACACATATCCTTCGATGTGGTTTGATTTTAATTTATAACTTTTGCTTGTGGTATCAACGAGTCCGACGGCTTAGTCTGGTGGTTTAGGGCGAAGCCATTCAGCCGAAAGGTTGCAAACTGGAAACTAGCTAGTCGGGCAAGGCATTTAGCGGACATTGCTTGAACCCAGCGAATTTTGGGTTCTATACCAAATAATAGGGACGTGTGAATCATACACAACACACTACAATAGCTCCGGTAATCTGAACGCGAGGTGATCTGACGACTAGTGTTAACACCCTTGGTTTTCTCATTCACGGGGATAAACATAAATAACCGTTTCTACCAATAATTGAACGACATTGTACCTTGTTTCTTTTATGATCCTTTTTCCTTTTTTTGACGAACATCGAATAATTATTTCAACCCTTTAATATTTCGTGTGTTGGTTTGTGAGAACGGCTTTAAAAAAACATTATAATGTGACCGAATGATTAACTCGACCGATACATATTGTATATAGGTCCGAGGGACGATCCCACTATAGCTTAAACAAAATAATATTAATACATGCAAAGAGATAAGTGTTAGTAATTCTTTAACCAGGTTCCTAGAATTTCAAAGAACAAACTACCAATTTTTACTGTTTAACTCCACTTATCCAGTTCCCTTACATTTTTGAAGAATTCCAACCAGACATCTTCCCCCTCAAATGCTGTCGCTGGATAATTTTGTTAAAATCTCATATTTAGTATAAGAATAATCTTTGAAGGATTTTCATGAGCAAACGTGGTTGAAGCGAAATCTTAGCTACATTTTATTTGAGCTCATGAAAAAATATTGGGCTGTAGTGCCATCATTGACTATATTTATAATTCGATATCTCTAATTACTATAGGATGGCTTGATGGGTTAGGGCTATGAGTGTCGCTTGGAGGGTTAGGGTGAGGGTCGCTTGACGAAGGGTTACGCTCCGAGCAGACCTGCAGTAAGTAATTAAAGGCATCCTATAATTTGGCCACGGAAATCGTTTAATCGCACAACGACCGTGAGCTGTATTATTTCTTTACTTGTGTGTCGGCCTTGGAGTTTTCTACACCATGCACCTATTAAACAATAAGGTAACAAATCGAGTAAATGAGGTAAAGAGGTAAGTAGAATAGGATAATTATGTTTATCCCCGTGAATGGGAAAACCAAGAGGGTTAACACACGGGCAATCGTCAGATCACCTCGCGCCCATCGTCGGGTTACCGGAGATATAGCAGTGTGTTGTGTATGATAGACTCGTTCCTTTAATTTGGTAGAACCCATTAATCCGCTGGGTTCAGGCAATGTCCGTAAAGTGCCTCCCCAAAGAAACAACAGACTACCTAGCAACCAGTTTCGCACCTGCAAATATAGGTAAAGGTTTGAAGGTGAGGTGGAAATAGGTAAGTATGGACATATACGAGCTTTTATATATCCATTTCCTTGTGATATTGCATAACAACAAAATAATACCCGGTCGGATTTAGCCAGTTTATTTCCGAAACCATTAATCAACACGTGCGAATATGTATAAGAATGCCCGTAGACTCGAAGTACAACATGTGAAACTGCCGGGAAATCCGACTATAAAATGAAGGGTGGGTCGGTAATATCATTTAACCATGTTTATTCACTTCTTTATATGTACAATAAAACCGAACGCCGGGCCGGTGCGTCTATACACCGAGAAACATATAGTGCGAGCAAATAAGTTCGAATAATAGTGGACGTGACGCTTCATGGCCGCACTCGTTGGACAGAATAATAAAAATTTCGGGGTCAAGGGAGTTCAGCTTGCGGCGGTTTCGATGACATTTCCGTCCGTTCCCGCCGCGTCACCTTCGACGCATGCCTCTGTAACTTCCGGGGAGGCTACGTCAGACTTGACGTCAGAGGTGACGTCAGGGGTAGGTTCGTCGGAAGACTTCGCTTCTCCGTTCTCCTTCGGTGGTTCCGCAGCTGGTTCTGCACATAGAAATCACAATTAATCATTTATTTTACGAGGAGTCCAACATAATTATCAGCCAATTAAGCCGAGATTTAAAATAATTAATCAAGCACGTTTTTTTTGTTTTTTTTAACTAAATTTCGAACCCATGCTAGGTTTGTCACTAGGACCGTTTTGTATATAATTTGGTATATATATAATTCGCGTTAACCATCTGGCCACACAACAAGCGTGGTTGACCTTTACCTTTCTCGACTTCAGTCACGCCGTTAGTGGCCGGCTCTTGTGCGGCATCTTGCGGTTCCTGTGTTTCCTTTTCTTTTGCGTTATCTTTATTGTTCGGCTTGGCGCCCTTTTTCGTCTTTTCGGCGTCGCCTGTGCGAAATAAACATATCTGTATTGAAATGTAAAATCGACACTATGTTGAAACCCCATAGAACTTTAATTAAATTTTGGTTTAACGGAGAAGTTCCGAATTCGAATCCTGTAAAATGTTACCCACACTCCCCCACATCCCTACACTCCAACACCCTCTCATCCCCAAATCCACACCCACATATATATTATGTTGCACAAATTTAACCTATTTTTGCCACAAAGCGACTTACCGTCAACCTCATCTGATTTCGCAGGTTTCTTCGTAGTGAAGAACTTAAAAACTTTTCGAAACGATTTGCTGGAGAGTCGTCCTCTCTTCTTTTTTTCCTTTGGTTCCTTCTCTTCTTTTGGTGCTTCCGCCTGTTCCGCCTTTCCGTTTTCATCGGACGCTGCGGTCGCTGCTACTGCGGTTTCCGCCGTTCCGGTCTTCTCCGCCGTTTCAGTCTTCTCCGTTTCCTCAGTGGCCGGGACTTCCGCAGCATCCGCCTTTTCGGTCACTTCCGCCAATTTTTCGCCCTCTGATTCCGCACCATCCGCCTCGTCTTTCGTTGCATCATCTTGCACTGCCACCTCGGTTGTCTCTCCAGTTGCCTGCTCAGTCACGGTCTCCTAAACACACAACGGAAGGTTAACTTACAGATTAGTGTGGTGGTCTTGTGCGTCGCCTTTCAGCCGAAGGGTTGCAGGTACAAAACTGGCCTTTAGCTTGTCGTCGGTTATGTCCTTGGGCTTGGCACTTAACGGACATTGCCTTAACATAGCGGGTTCTACCAAATTGAAGGGACGTGTGAATCATACACAACATACTGCAATAGCCCCGGTAACCCGACAGTGGGCGCGAGGTGATCTGACGATTGCCCGTGTGTTAAACCCCTCGGTTTTCCCGTTCACGGGGATAAACATGAATATCCTATCCCAATAAAGGAATGTTTATCCGCAAATACACGATGTTTCATTACCAGAAAAAACAATCACCGATTCTACACGAATAGTCAGTCGGCGAGATACAAGTGTGTAAATCAGTTTATATGACTTTATTGTTAGACGACCAATCAGCAGTATTATCAAGTAATATTATTTCACGCATGGGACAAAATAATGTGCGAAGGGTGGATCGGTATTAACATTGACGGCACCCGCTTCCACGCTATCTGCAAGGCATTATATATTCAACATTCTACTATTACTTAATCTGTATCAGGTCCGGCTATTATATTGAACAAAATCATGGGATCTTTACCTTTTGTTCGACGACTGGAGTCGTTGCCGCTGCTTCCTCGACAGTAGCAGTGTCTGCAAAAGAAGGTTATTCATAATTTATATTCACGACTGGAATAATATTCTCCGTTTTATAATTAAGGTCAATGACGTCAAATATCGACGTAGGGAAAAACGTGAAATGCAGCCGATTGCGTTGAATTTTGCGTCACGCAGCGCGTCATCAGCAGGCGGTATGTCGTTAAAATAGCAAGCAAGCAGTGTTCCAATTTTAATTCGGGAACTAAGAAAATTCCCACAAAACCGACATAATACCCATTATGACGAAATCGCTTTATTAAAACACGAGGTGTATATTTGACTGCGTGTTATATTATCTTAACTCGAATATTATATGATGCTTAGGCTGACTAAGTTAAATAAACAAACGTGATAAATATCGCACTTTATATTTACAAATTTGTAGCTATGTCTGTCTGTAACTTTGTAAAATAACTTAAATTGATTATAAAGTAAATTAACAATTGTGTTTTTTTTTCCTAATAATTGGCGATAACTAAGGCTTATTTGCATTTATTGGCGACGATAACTAAACTAAAAGCATCATTATTTGGAAAATCGCCGTATAAGAGCTATGCACAATGTACTACGAAACATTGATTTAAAAAAAGCAGACTAATGGATCGTTTATTTTGCCGGTGTGCCTATTTTTATAAGCGTTGATGTTCCATAAATTTGTGTTTCGCCTCTATATTTGATACTTTACTTATATTGACATGAAATTAGGCCATTTCCGACTATTCTGTGTAATGCTATGCTGTTGCTATGTACCAAGTGGATATAAAATTATCTTCGTTCTACGATTGTGTCGTCACAAATAATAATAACGACTGGTAGATACTGTATTGGCATGCTCTATTGCAAGTATAGTTGGTAAATGACCCTAATATGCTATGTGAGCACGAAAGTAAATAAAATTCACAGATTCCTTTAGTATCCGATAAACCGTGCCCTTTGAAACAACCAGGTTTAGTTGTTAGATTATTACCTTACCGGTCCCTAAGTCAAAAAGGTTTAACACTACTCTAATTACCAATGCTTCTCTTTATGATTCGTATCTATTAAAACACAGACAACCGCAAAGATTTAAATTTTCTACGAATATAAAAAATATTAAATGCTAGCAAACTTTATTCGAATGGCATTTATGAAACAAACAGCAAATAATGATTGGTATAACTCAGTGCTCTGCAACTTTTTTTTACTCGAGGAAATTTAGAAACCTACTTAATTTGACGGCACATTGCAGTCAAAATTGTACAATGGAAGGTCTTCTGACAAGCTATATACATTTAATATTATATTAACAAAGTGTCTGATAGTCGTAATATTTAAATTTGCAAAAACTAAAATCCTTATTACTCGGTAAAAACTGTGTAAAAATATCAATAATTTTCCGCGGATCACCTAGCATTGTCCTGCGGCACAGTAGTGTAACGCTGCACACTGGTAGAGCCCATTAAATAATAAAGAAAGGTATATGTTATAAACATCTAATCGTACCTTCGGTTTTAACCTCAGAATTTCCTCCCATACTTTCTTCTATAGTTTGTTGCTCTTGTAATGCAGGAACTTCTGGTTCTTTCGCGGGCGTCGCCGGAGATTCGCTTTCGACAGTCGATTCTTGTACGTTTTCTTGCTGTTGTGTATCTGTGCTTTCCACTTGCTGATCTGTGGTGTTGTCTGCTGGTCCGTTCTGATCAGCTTGCTCGCTTGGTTCTTCTGCTGCCGGCGTTGCTTCTGTTTCCTTCTTTGTTGGTTCGCTATCCGCCTTTGTTTCTTCTTCTATCGGCTTTGTCGCGTCAGCGGTCTCCACGGGCGAGGGGGACTGATCGTTTTGATCCGACATTTCTCTCCAGTCGTGCAAGCGAAATCCTTTGTTTCAGTACTTTGACGCAACAAACGTCTAATCTCTGTCGAAAGTAAAACAATAGGGAGCGATTATTTACTCCGCGAAACTGCAAGCTATCAGTTGCCGCTCGATTTCGCAAACAAAGCCCTTCAATGACGTCACAATAAAGCTGCAAATCGCGTTGGTCACTATCGGCGATTAAACTTTGTTACAATGCCCGAAGACTTGCAACTATAATGAAAAGCCGCCTAAGCTCATTTATCTGTTTCGTTTTCAACCGATTTGAGCCGACAAGGTTCCAATCAGCGCCAGACCCGACACAATCAAACGCAAGCTGGATTTAATTATTTCTTACTCGAAAATCAATCAAGTCAGTAAATTACAACACACAAAACAGCCATGAGATATCGATTGGGGGGTATGCGACACATATGGATAGTGACTGTATAACTGTTAAAAAATCGAAATTAACAATTTCCCGAAATTGCAATTACAAAAACATAAAAAGTAACGCACGATCTTGATTTCTGCGCAGATTCATTTCCCCATTGTTGGAGTAACGAACTAGGCCACTTCGAAAAGCGCACAACAAAAATAAACGTGTGTCCAGAGGCTTTATCGCACGTTAACCTAAATAAATGAGGGAATTGCAGGAAAGCAGAGATTGTATTGCAATTTAATGGCGCTCTGCCCCGACGGCGTGCTCTGTGTCAACCGGCAAAGAAAAACAATCCTAGCAATCAACGAAACAAGATAAACACCGCAAACAGCGAATCGCGAGCGAAATATCTGAACAAGGAAGTTCTACGGGCAACACTAAAATGATAGAAAGCGGGAATGAGGGAAGGGGCAAACTGATCACCACAACTATTGAAATTAATTTTAACCCTTCCCTAAACACAACTCAAGCTTAGAACTAATCCTAACTCTAACCCCATGTTTAAAACTAACTCTAATGCCATAATATTCATTTTAGTTTGCAGTTTCCCTCCATCCCAATTTCCCTCCTTTTAATTTTCCCCAAGTTCTACCCAAACCGACCCAGCGCTGCTTTGTGCTATTATTGCTGTTTTACGAGCTCTGTGTTTTGCAACTCAGTAACACTAACAGCTGAGACAACATAACCATATAACTTTCGCTATTAATCTTAAATCTGCAAACTTTCTCGTTCAAATCCGTTGTCATGACCAGCAAGCAAATTCGAAAATCGCTGAGCACTTAATGAATTTCAAACTGGTTTACCACATTGACATAAGAGGAGTCACAATTCTACTTGACGTTTCGAACACATGTTTACCTGCCACCGAACATTCAAATCAAATACGCGGGAAGGAGATATCAGTTGTGGGTGTATGTAAACCCGACTTCCGCGTACAAGTAATGTAAAAACGAGCTGCTTGATAACTACATGCCGTACTATACGCGGAAACTGTGGAGATATTTAGCTTCAAGCCGCGTCACGTATACACTTACGTCAGTTTCAGTTGGACTGGATACATACCATGTCTTGATGGGAGTATAACCTATAAATATATGATTCTTCGCGTTTAGAAAATGAATAACCTTTTAAAACGAATTCTGAGAATACGTAAATACCAAATTTGTCACGACCAGCGAAAAATGACAATAACAATTAAAAATATTCTAAAATTGAACGGGGTTTACTAATTTTTGCTCAATATTTATTCATCCAAAAACGGAAAATTCTTACTCATAGAACCGGTTGCTGATCGTCAGCTAACAGCAATCATTGCCGGTGTAACATGCTAGCCACGGCAGGTTTGATGTCGCTACGTTATTTGTGGCCAGCAATGTGATTTATGAAGCGCGAGCCATATGCCACTACAAGGAGAGCGGGTAATTGCATTCTCTTCATCTGTTCGCTCTACCTAACGATACTAATGCAACACTAGCACCGGGAATATATTCTCCCTCTGGTATTTTCCAATCTGCGAATGGAGATACGACTATAAATCACAACGCGGCATTATCTTAACCATCGGGCCTCGTGCATATTTCATGGGTTTATCGATTATTAAAACCTTTATTACACCAAACCCAACCGTAGTAACTCTGAGATGGTAATTTAATCTCGTCTGCTGTACCGTTGCTGCCGAAAAGATAAAGCTAAATGCGGTTTCGTTAGCGGAATAATTCCCTTTTAAAATCAACTCTGCACTTATAATAATGACCTACCTGAACAAAATATAACATTAATAAACTTGTCTAACACAAAATATTCAAGTGGAACGTAACAACATAAAATTGTCGTCTAAACAGATTCGACACGGCGACACTGTACCGCAAATACTAGTATTTTTGGCCACTCGTGAAAATTCTGCAAGTTTATCCCATTGCTTACTTGCATTTACATGATTTATACTTTGTAAATGATCTTTTTTAAACAACTGTTAATACCAGCTACAGCATTACCCATTGAGCTCTAGCTTGGCTGTCATATAAATGAAATTAGTCATGACATCTCATTGCAGACATTTTATACACGTGAATCATTCTGGAGTTTCTTCACTTTAACATATTATTCACTACTATAAAGGTTGACAGTAAGAAATGACATTATTATTAGTCATAAATGGAAACTTTATTTTATTAAGCAGTGAAACATGGTCACAGTAGTTAAACTGGCTTTGCACGACACAATAGTAGAAAACAGACTGCTTTTAAAATCAATATATTTTTTGTGTAATGCAAATCTGAACAGGGGCCAAATTAAAGATAGCTGAAGCGAAGTAAACCTAAACACGACGGGCCAAACCACACGTATCACACGTCATATCAAATGTGGAATTTAATGACGTGTGAATCACAGATTATGAAGCCATGGATACAAGTATTACACACAACACTTAGTAAACACTACACACAAGTAAAGTTGCAACATCCAAGTTTTACTTGGCATTTTTTAACACAGTGGATCAAGATCTTTCGACTGAATGTGGTTAATCTGAAACATATTCATAGCAAGCATTTGCTGAATTTAACCCATAGAATTCATGCTCTTTTCATAGTTACTGACATCCACAGCACAATAACTTTTGTAATAATTTTTATAACACTGTGCCAGCTTTAACAATCGTTGGATTAAACTAAACTGCCGGTTCGAAAATTTAACTAACAGTGAATGCAACAAATACCCGACATAACATGTTTCTTAACGCGCCCACGCATGTCTAATGATCTTTTAAGGTTTAAAAATAACACAACCCAGTCAGGAACGCAACCACCACCACTAACGTACCGGATTTAAAGCAAATGAATCACTGGGCATCAGTACTACACGGGAATAAACTATATTATGTAGAACTGAGCGTGTTGCGCAGATGCTGGTGTGCTATAACAGCCATTGCACATACCGATCACATAGCACGCCACGTTGCTTTCTGTATTTACTAAACTTTTCAGCATCCTGTACACTAAATCGCCTAAATTTTCCCCTTTATTGGTTGCTTATATTGGTTCATACGGCTGGATAGACTGCATAATGTTGAGTACAAAACAGAGTACTAAGAACAATGCAACATCATTATCTTTGCTCGACGGGCAAACGCCCAAGCTATGACTGCGTTAACGGTTTTGGGCGGAGCGCGTTAAACAGGAAGCTCGTCACAGCAAGGAAATGACATCATGCTCCTAAATCTTCTGTATCATATTCTGTAGTATGCCCGAACTATTTCGAATTTATTGGGATGAGGAATAGTACCCCTTTTGGTGAAAACTCGTAAACTTATCTGGGCTCTATTAACATGTGAGGTTGTAATGGGTCTCGAATATGTCGTAGACTGTAGTAAGGCGACAGCGCCACAAGCGTAGGCGGCATATCCTACCTAGCACAGCCGTTCTAGTCGACAATTCATTACTCGATAGTAGGAATTTAGCGCTCAAAGCTCGAATATACATTTGAAATTTAACGGTAGTTTTATGATTTTTAAAATCGGTTAAAGTTTGAACGTCAATTAAATCGACGGTAATTATACAACAGTGCACATTTAATAATATTGTTTTGGGGCTTATACGTCATGATATATTTCGCTATCACTTCAATGAAGACGAGACAAATAAGTTATGAACAGCAATGGCGGAATACAAAAATACACCTATAGCGTTAAATATCCCGTGATTATATGTAATGTAGGATGGGGTACTCTTGTAGGCCTATATCTTCGGGGATGGGAAAACGCAAGGGGAATTATCACACTGCAAATTCTCAGTATACCTTTATTTATTTTAGGGTTTGTCTGACCCTTGCTTTAGTTTTATTGAAAATCATCAAAATTCTAGTTCCTGGACACGAACAACTCGTCAGTGGCCATCATAAATACGTCAATACGGGGAGTTCCTCTAAGTATGAATTCCAAATTGTGTTTATTCGCGCGAAAACGGGTGCCTCAAAATACTACAGGATCGCTTGGATGCTTAGATTGCTATGGAAAGTAATTCTAACCCTGTCCCAAACACTTATAGCAACCCCAGAACCAATTTTAACCCCAACCCTAACATTAATATCATAATCTATATTTTAGTGAGAACATTTTTTTCCAAGGCTTTTTTTTCCAAAACAACCTCGAAGACCCCGTCTTTATTATACCGCGTGTGCACACTAGTTCAAACAGTTTAGTTTGACTGATTTTTCCTGATTTTTACCTAAAATCAATCTAATCTTTATTAATGCGACCAGGGGACAAATAAAACCAAATAATATCCAGGATAGAAGAAATATGTATTTTTTAAAACGATATAATTGCTCGTGGTAACGGTCAAAACTATCCGGAGTTGGTAAAAAGCTTAACCGAAAACTTTTAATCCACTGTACAATCAGATGTTCTTAATTCAAATTAAATGTCCCACTTTGATTGCACCACGGCCCACTTGACCCTACGTGTATTTACACTTTAGATTACCTCAAATGATTAGTCGAACCGGTGTATTAATAAAGTAAAATAATATTACACTATTTTTTCCCAGCTTAATTGTATAATTCGACATTAATTTGATTGATACACACCCGCCGTGACAAATCAACTAAAGGACAGCATAGACCTATAGGTCCTAGGCGTTTATAGCGGAAAAAACTGAAAGGAGGGAAGAAGGGAAACTGCACACTTAAACTATGTAAATTATTTTAACTTAAATACTAATCTTAAGTCCAGAACTAACCCTTACTATAATCCCATGTTTAAAACTAACTCTAATGCCCTAATTTTTACTTTAACGTGCAGTTTCTCTCGTTTCCGCTTTCCGCCCTTTTAGTTTCCTTCTTTATACCCGGAATGGCAAAACTCGGTAAAGTTAAGGTAGGGGAGAGTGGTACTCAGTGATACGAAAAATGCCTTTTATCCAATATCTTTAATATTAATCGTTTTATTTCAAATTTTTTTTGTTAATAACATTAAACAATCATTTGGGTATCTGATGGAAGTACTGGATTTTTTTTATTACCCATGTGTTGTGATAAAAATGGGGTTTATTGGGGGTGCCTTTTCTGTCTCACTGGGTACCACCCCGGTATACAGTGAGACACACCCTAGTACACAGTAAGACATTTGTACAGGTTGTACAAATTGCTTTTTAAATGGCCACTATTTAACAATTTATTACTTACTAGCTTGAAATAATTATATGAACGGTCATTCTCGACGTGTGCCGATGCAAATTTGTTTACATACATGTGCAAATCCAACGTTAAATTCAACAAGAAAGTTTATTACACGGCACAAACTTACCAATGTTTTAACTGACAAGAATATCATAAAAGTTCAGTGTCAATCTATTGCGACAAGGTAAATTATGCAGACTGATACATAGTTTAATACAAGTTTAAAGCAGGAAAGAGCAATTCACACATAAAAACAGTGTTTAATAAAAGGTTTAAAATGACAATCCAGAACAAAGGGAACAGAACTTTAAAATAAGAAATGCCTTAAATGAAACCGTGAGGAACACACTCATCGCACAAGGAGTCATCGATTTCATATAAGCTATTTCAACCAATTCACCAACGTTGTACAATGTGCAGGGCTGCCCTGCATTATGCAGCATCCAACTATTTATTGCAGCTCTATAAAATTATTTAAATGGAAAATACACAGTGCATCTAACTGTTGCATTTTGTGTGAACAATGAGGTGGCAGTGTCAATGTTGTCACACCAGTTTCTCTTGCCAGGACCAGGACTTTAAGTGACATGTGGCTTTCATGGTTGTCAAAAATTAACAGATTTGGATTTTCTTTTGAGCTTGAAGAGTGCTTGATGCAGTGTTCCATCACCCGTGAAAAGAGGTCAGAGTTCATCCATCCTGTTTTCTGTGCTAAACAAAGAGTCCCAGATGGAGCACCATTTAACATGTGAGATTTAAAGTTGCATCATGGAAACACTATTGCTGGTGTTTAGAATGTACCAGCAGTACACACAATAGCACACGTATAAACAAACCTCTTTCACCACTAGTTGCTTTGGAAATTTGCTTAACAGGTTTTCAGCAAGAATAGCCTTGGATGCAGAGACGATGGTCGTGCCAGTCTCATTCAAATTAAAGATCCTTGTAGCAGCACAAAGCACAGATGAACTCCGGCTATAAATCAACCTCAAGTTTTCGTAGAACTGGTTTACATTATGTTTATTAAATGAGGTCATTCTCGAAAGACTACAGGTTTCTTGTGGGATTTTCAGCAGCTTTTTGCTTACTGACATACCTTGGTAGTGTTTAAAATTTCACTACCGTATGATCTGCTGCCTTTCTTAGGCTCCATTCATTGGGCAAAACCAACTAAACAGCTTCACTCAGGCAAATATTCTAATGATGAGCCAATTTTATGGTTTTCTGAATTTACTTTCACAATTCTTGCCACAAGTCCACTCCTAGTTATTAAAAATAATAAAAATCTAAAACTGGATAGATTTATATACTTGGCTAATTACTGTATAGGCTATTTCTGAACATATAAATGCTCTTTGTGGGCTTAAACCCCCCAAAAAACATAATAAAACACTCCTGTATTCTGTCTCACAGTGTACCTCAACATATTGTCTCACTGAGTACGTAGATACTACAAATCTATAAGTCAAAATTAAAGATACTTAAATTGAGGCTGCCATGTTCTTTTTCTATTTGTAAGCAAGGTATGCACCTACTTTATCACTTCCCAGTAACTTTAGCCTTAAAGCTAATGTTCACCCATCTAAATTAAGTTTGCAGCTAGCGTATAAAATTTTACTTAGACCCCTGAAAAATCTAAAACTTTCATAACTTTCCAAAACTAACATGCTTGTTCCTTAAAATTCGTTACAAAGTGCGTTAGTAACGTGAAAGCACTCAACCGTCAAAGGTTTTAATATTTTTATGTTTTAACGTTTTTATTCAAAATTTCTCACTGTGTACCATGTCCCACTCAGTACCACTCTCCCCTATTTATGTTGGTTATCTTTGCATGACCATTGTTATTGCAATATGTTTTTGAATATAAACGCAAATTTGGCTTTCGTTTCAATTCAAGTTGTCGGATTCAATCTAGAATCGCTGACTGCTTTGTTGATAAAGACTCGGGCGACTCATTATTATAGAAAGAGTATAAAAATAGCTGAGAGAACGAGCATGTATACACAAAACAAATCAATCCGGAAACGCTCGGAAATTACAAATACGCCATTTTCATATTATGGTAACAAATTTGCTGATTCGCGTACACCGACAGGACTGTATATACTGCCCAAAACGCTCGCGATTGTAGATAAATTTGTACCGTTTGCATACCGCTGGTCGAGACGTATTTCATATACCAAATTGCGTACGTAACCACAATATTGGTTCTGTATCCAACTGTCAGAAACTTTAACTTGAAACACAAAAAGTGTAAAACCTTCATACCCGTTAGTGGACCTTGTAACTTAGTTTAGTTTATTTTTTGTTTTCACGATACAAACATGAAGCAGGATTTTTGATAAAAAAAATGAAAAACGAGAAAAAACGGCAAAACGACAGTCGTTAGCACACGTCTAAAAATCAATAAATCAAATTTGGTATAATTAGACGTGGCCGCTAACCCCCCATAAAAAGTGAAAAATTAAATGTTTATAAAAAATACACTATTATACTAAGCCTAGAAAAATGTGCGGTAAAGATTGTAACAACGTAAATGGATTAGATTAACTGAATCAATGAACAAATACTCGCTGACATTTTCCATCTCACATGGAGCTGGACTACAACCCATATATTACGACTGATTAGTCTGATGGGTTAGTTCCTAGCCTTTCCGGCCGAAGGGTTCCAGGTACAAATTGCTCGCTAGCTAGTCGATTGCGTTCTTGCATGGGCAAGGCACTTTACGGATATTACCTGGACCCAGTGAAATTGGATTCAACTAAATTGAAGGAACGCATGAATCATACACAACACTCTGTAATAGCTCCGGTAACCCGACGGTGGGCGCGAGGTGATCTGACGATTGCCCGTGTGTTAACCCCCATGGTTTTCCCATTCACGGGGATAAACATAAATATATATCCTATTCCGATTTTATTTGCAAAAGCATAATTTGCGTGATATATATCTATCACATTCACTTAGATATTTCGACTTATATCGTAAACAAGCTTATAGCTATATAGCAGAATATTGCGAGATCTATCAGAAACCCGGTGAGCCACTGATTTTATATTCTAGGACAGGTTGCATAATGCTTATAATTTAGATAGTACGCTTGCAGTCGAATGGTAGTAGGATGGCAACCGACCGTTAGCTAATCGTATGTCTAACAGGCTCACTCATTTAGTGTTGGACGCGCGAATCCAGTGGATTTAAACGTTAAACAAAACCAGCAAAAACGGATAAATGATATACAACGCACTTCACAACAACACCATTAACCCGATGGCGTGCACGAAATTATCTGACGATTTTGATGACGCTCTTGAAGCATATAACATTAAAATGTCCGACAGATTAGTCTGGTGGGTTCGTGCGTCGCCTTTTTTGCCGAAGGGTTGCAAGTCCCAAACTGGCACTTAACGGACTTTGCCTAAACCAAACGGATTACTAAGTTGAAGGAACGTAGGAATCATTAACAACACACAGCAATATATGCGGTAACCCGACGATGGGCGCGAGGTGATCTGACGATTGCCCGTGTGATAACCCCCTTGGTTTTCCCATTCACGCTGATAAACATGAATATCCTCTCCTATAATATTTATAAAAACACCAAGTTTAAATGAAAACATTTGTATTTCGTGCTTTATTAGTTCATTGAAAAAGAGATTCTAGTTTGTTCCCTTCGACACTTGGGATATCCAACTCGGTCCAGCCCAAGACATCACCACCATACTCTTATAAGTTCCGACGAATCGACGCAACTTCCCCCTCAATAGCTTTGAGTGATTTCCATCGGGGTTTGGTCCACGGAGTGTCGTCGCCCTGAACCATACGCGACCAGTTCTAACAACCTGTGGATGTTGTGGTACGGTCGTGTGGCCGAATGGTTAACGCGACCGATACATATACCGACTCTACGGTCCTAGCGACGAGCCCATCTTGGGTTCGAAACTTGGCTCGGTAAAAAAAAACTGTTGATGTTGTTACGTATTCAATCGTTCGATTATGTCGTAATAGAATATTTTACCTTGTTTTCGGCAAAGGATCAGAAAGACTCTGGAATTGATCTACAAACAACGCAATGTTAGAACGAGTCCTGGTGTGCGGATTTTGTTACCTTTGGTGCAGTTTAGTATTCTCATTGACATCGCGACTTGCGAGATTTGCGAGAACCGGTTGATTGACAGCTCGGTGGACGATCCCGATTGCGCTGTGACGTCAGAATCAGAGCAGAGTGCCATGAGGTCACCAATCAGGGAGTGAACCTGGGGCTTTCCCCATAACTGAAGATCGGGATTCCCCAAAACCGATCCCTTTGCAATTGCCTGCATTAAAAAAATCCGTAAAGCATAGGGCGTTTTAACAAGAGACTTTGTAAGGTCACAAATGGGGTTGTAACATCATTAAAAAAAAGAACTTCTAGTAATTTGCAAAAAAATTAAGCGTTAAAACTACAAACAGAAAATAAAACGGAAATATAAAGTTAAATATGCGGCTTGTGCGCCCGGTACCAACTGATCCACGGACCAGTGGTTGTTTTAGTTTATTTTTTGTTTCTACGATGAAAACATGAAGCATGACCGATGATAAAAATTTGGAAAACGGGAAAAAAACGGAAAAACGACAGTCGTTAGAACACGTGTTAAAAGCAATAAATTATTTCGGTATAATTAGACGTGACCGCTAAACCCAAATAAAAAATAAATGTTTATAAAAAATTACACTAAGCCTTGAAGAAAAGTGTGCGGTAAAGCGGTTAGGCACCACTGGCTTCGACCATCGGTCATCACCCGGAATATTGCGTGATCGAAACCAGCTACTGGCTGGATGGTTGTTTGCTCGGGCATTTACCGTACGTCAAATGAGCCTTGTCGATTAATGGACTAAAATCTCTAATCTATTTGAGTAGAAATGTCTCAATCATATAAGCCATATAATTAAGTAGCTTCGAATACCCGAATATGGAATGTAACGATTGCCCGTGTTAAAACGCTTCTGCGTTTTCCCATTCACTGGGATAGGACACATAAATATCACATCGTACCTTCAATGCAGGCTTGGAAGCTAACAACGCTTTCAGCAGTGCATAATGTAAGCGGGAGTGAAGGGAATGATATGTATCGGCACTCGACTGCGTGTCCGTATCGGTGTTTTGCGGCTTGGAGAACGGCAACTTTACACTCCACTGGATTAAGCCGTCTAAAGGCGTAAGAGCCAAGCTATCTGGTAGCGATTGGGTTGCTTTGATTACAGTTCGCCATAGTTTATCCATCTGCATTTAAATTATCTGTTATATTGCGATCAATGGTAAAAATAGTTAAAACTAATTATTATTAGATTTACCTGCCAGGTCTCGGTTTAACTATTTTATTACACTGATAGCAATTAACTCAAATAAAAATACTAGGTTCATATTGACAAACGAAACTGGTCACTAGCTCGTCGGTTGTGTCCTTGGGCAAGGCACTTAACGGACATTGCCTGAACTTAGCAAATTAATGCGTTCTACCAAATTGAAGAAACATGTGAATCATAAACAACACACTGAAATAGCTCCGGTAACCAAACGGTGGGCGCGAGGTGATCTGACGATTGCCCATGTGTTAACACCCTTGATTTTCCCATTCACGGGGTTAAACATGAATATCCTTTTCTATTCTATATATTCTAGCTATAATGTGTTATATGTTTAATAGAACCGATTTTTTCAGACTGAGGGCCCAAGGATACAACCGTCTAGCTAGCGACCAGTTTCAGACCTGCAAGTCTTCGAGTTGTGGCATTGGTAGTCCTGCTATTGACTTTACCTTTTGTTTTTTCTATCCACAGTTTACTGTCCTACATAAATTTAACTAAAATTTCTTTTTAAAAAGGTCTAGTTCTCACCTGAGTTGCTGTACTAAAACATACAGTTGGCTCGGTCAAAAGCCAATGCTGCACAACATCTAATACTTGGAGATCAGGCCATCTGTGCGACTTTGATTGCATTCTATCCTTTTTCCTGCCAATACAACATTAGTGGACTGAGAAGTGAAGAAAATACATTATGCAAACCCATAATATAAAAGTAAATAAACAAATGTTTAAAATAATGATTTGTGTCATACATTTCAAGTATACATTTCAAATGAGTTTATTAAAAAGTTAAGTAAACAAAAATATAATAATGAAAATGTAAACTAACATGTAAACCAACATTTTTACAAATAAAAGTTTTAAACTCTAAAAAACAAAAATATTTTAAACACAAGTTTAAAAAAAAAGTTGGTGATAAGAAATGTTTACAGGTTGTTCATACAATTAATCACAAATTTTAAATTCAGTCACATTCATCCAAATGCTTTATCATAAAATCATTGTTACTTCAGCCATGTACTTACATCATTGTAAAATTCGATGTCAATGCAATAGTGAATACACAGCAGAATCGCGGACTCACTTCCAAACAAGATTTTAATTCTCCTGTTCCGTCTTTCTGCAGAACGCAGTAATCTTCTACCAGACTCATTACTAAGTGGATGGCATGAGACCGATCACAACTCTAGAAAAAAACATTAAATAGCAATTTTTTATTTATTTGTTTGGGGGGTGGAGGGTAGGTTTCAAACACCTTATGTCCTTATAACCAAGATTTTTTTTATATTGAAAACGGGGTATGTATCAGTCAGGTTATTCTGCCTCAATGACTGTATAAAAAGCATAAGAATGAGTTAGGAGAGTTCTTCAGAGTCTATGGTTGGAGAAATAAGAATCTTTTTTTCCATCCAGTCAATTAGCTTCGCTATTGCGGTACCTTTTGCCCGAAGGGTGATCGGTTCGAAACTGGTCGCTAGCTAGTCAGTTATGTCGATCGCCTACATGTTAATCACACATTAAATTTTCACATATGAATATTCTATCCTCTACATAGACACCCACTCGATCAAGCCCTAATCATGTCCCCAGCTAATTATTAACCACGCAGAAGAATCAAGTCAGAATTATCAATTTCACTTTGTATGACCGCCATGTTTAAACCTCTGAATGCAGCTTTTAATTTAATTTTTATTTCACTCATAAAGACAACAATAATTATTTATTTTTTAAAGATCTTAAAAACAAGGTCTATTAGAAAAAAACTACAAACATTATACTTGTATACTATGCCACTGGTATAGCCATCATACCTTGATCCACAAAGCAGCACATTCCAACACAGCAGCAGCTTGGCAAGAAATACCAAGCGACACCAATCGGCACAAAACCTCCCGCCTTCAAAATAAAAAAAACACTTTATTACATTATAATTATTTGAAACTTGTATTACCCATAAACAGTACTGGTTGCGCTTTACCCCACACTCTTCTTCAGTGCTTTATATCATATTGTTGAATTAAATTTTGTTTGCTTTTTATTTTTCTTTCGCTTAGGTTTGGCGGCGGCATCCACTATATTTTTTAAATTACATCCATTTTTCTTTTTAAATGATGTGTTTTAACGACTGTTTGTTTTGTCGTCTTTTTCTGTTCCTGGTCGTGATTTTATTTGTTTGCCATTTTTTAATACTGGGGCAAAAAATAAATAAAAAAACAGACCTTACTTGGTCAATTACATTGTTTCAAATTAAGTTAATCATAATTGGTCATACACGTGTGGGTGTGATGTGTGAAGAATTTAATCGAATTATAACATTCTATGTGATTCTGCCCAGCAGTTAAATGTAGTTTTGATCCGATATAATTCAAAATTTTTTTTAAGAGATATATTAAAAAACACACTAATAACTCGGCTTTAGGCATGAGTTGGATCATAATCACAGTCGTTTATGCCAACCAGTCATAAAACAATTGGATTTATTATAAAATAAGTAGAACTTAAATAGCGGTAGCGAATATAAAGTGCAATTACCTGTATGTTAGTGCATTTTCCCTTGCCATTGAAAAGAGTGCTTCAAACACTCTGTACCTTACATATTCATGTTTTTGTTGTTGAAGATATATACACAATTCATCTATCAGTTCAAGTTCCTCTATTGGAGGCAAAACCTTTAGGAAAGAATAGTATTAGTAAGTCATTTAAATAAGCTGTACATAGGAGGAAGTGTGGTGAATCACATGTGTCAGGTGTGTAATATATTACATCTATATGATATCATAATCAAACACAAATTCATGGTATGAATGATTTATTAAAATGCGCCCTGCAATAGTGATGCTTGCAGTTATAAGAATAAAGTATTCAGTTTAATCCAACCAAAAAGCTAGGTGGGGTTAGTGTGCCACATTTAACCGTTGCAGATTCAAAACTGGTCTTTTACTTAGGCAGTTGTCTTAAGGAAAGGCAACAGACATTACTTTTACCGATAATGGGTTTTACCAAAATTGAAGAAACTTCTCAGAGTAATCAGACGGTGGATGCAAGGTAATTACTCTGATGATTTTCAGTCACCAATTTGTGAAAAAGTTTTCAATTTCAATACCATTTTGGCTGAAAAATTTACACTATTATTTTGAAACTCAAGAGGGTAGCTGTCTGACCGAAAAATTCATTTCACCCCCTTATACAATTTCACCGGAAATAAAACTCCTCGTATTCTGGTAGACTGGTGTAAAAGTTGAATATAAAATAACAAATTTTAATCTGAAAAAGCCAATGTTATGACTCCAACCTGTTGGTGGGAAATCCATTCGCCATTGTTCTTGAATATAATGCTGTCCACTCGGGCAATCGTACCTTCTATGCTAAACGAAGAGCTGCCTTGGCTCTGATACAAATGCATTTGTTAAATTAGGAAGAGAAAATTTTGCACAATTGTATGCGGGGCATTCGTCACATTATAATGTAAATGTACACCGGATATAGGATTTTCCTGTTTATCCCCTTGAATAGGAAAACACAAAGGCGTTAACCCACGGCAATCATCAGATCACCTCGCGCCCACCGTCAGGCTACCGGATCTATTGCAGTGTGTTGTGTATGATTCATACGTTGCTTCAATTTGGTATAACCTATTATATCACTAGGTTCTGGCAAAACTGTTGAATATCAAATGTAACACATCAAATATTTACTTTGAAAATATTTTCAAGCTGGTGCAAAATTTCCTGCACTGATGAAGTATACTGTCTCTGGTTCATAACGCTCACTTATTTAGCTGTGTCATAAACCCACCAACATACACAAGTTAGAATATTCAAGTAACCAACTACCAATTGTCAAGACAGCAGGACCACTCTACAGAGAACAATAATTTTCACTAAGATCTAGAACATGCAATAATAGTTTAGCTTATTTTTCTCTCCTACATTAAACAACAATCGCTTAATAATTTTAAGTTAAGGAGGCAGGATAAAACACAATATTAGTTAAACACGTCAATAAAAACATGGTATAACTTAAAACGGTACCTCTAAAGTCTAAATACTACAGGACCGCTTGGATTGAATCGCATGGAGCGCTTGAATCGCTTACTATACTTCGTTATTACATCAGCAATAATATTAATATTAGGGTTGGGGTTAAAATTACTTTCCATAGCAACCTAAGTGATTCAAGCGATCCAAGCGCTCCAAGCTGTGCTGTAGTATTTAGAGGCACCCAACTAAAAAATGACAACAACCAATGTAATAGTGTTATGCTTGCGCATTCGCAGTTTGTATAAAAAATTCATGGCTCCACAACACAATCGTATATACAAAGGTAAGCACTTAATGTACATCAAACTGAGGCTACAGCTGATCGACATTTGTGACGTCACTGAGTCGCTTGTCGGAACTCCTGGTGTGTTGTGCGTAATTTTTTAAAATCTTTTTTCTTTTTTTAGGCCGATTCTCTTCTTTTCAAACTGTATATCGGCAAAGATGATTTTAAAACCGCATCTCCTTGATCAATATCCAGAAAATTTACAAATTAAAGGGTGCCTCTAAATACTACGGGATCGCTTGGAGCGCTTGATTCACTTAGATTGCTATGGAAAGTAATTCTCACCCTGTCCCTAACACTAATCTCAACCCCAGAACTAACTTTAACCCCAACCCTAACATTAATATTATAGCTTTTGTAATTACGAAGTATAGTAAGCGATCCATGCAATCCAAGCGATCCTGTAGTATTTAGAGGTAGGCTACCGCAAATTTAATACCGGTATTATATCAATACCAATGCACAATAACCCCATGGTTGACTGATTGGGTTAGGATTGGTGTTCAGGTAGAGATTAGCGTTAGGGTTGGGGTTCAGGCTTAGAGTTAGTTTTCACGCAAATAGTGTGTGCAGTTTCATAGAATAAATAGTGTGTGCAGTGCATAGACTAAGCACACCACTGAATACCCAGCATTTGGTTTAGCACCCATCACATTTCGAAATGTTTTAAAATTTTCATACAGAAGCGCGCTAGATATATACCGGTAGATATAATCCACAGTACACCATGTGTTTCCACAAGTTACTTGTCGTTTCGCATGAACAACTCTCTCCTAGGAAAAAAATTACCCATAATACATCAGGAGTTCCCATAAGCTACTGTATGACGTCACAAATGTCGATCAGCTGTAGCCTCAGTTTGATGTACATTAAGTGCTTACCGCTTAATATACAAAATACACATTTGGGGAATTCCCTAAGTAATTAGAAAATGGACAAAAACAATGTCAACGATTAATTTAAAAAGGTTGGTCGTTACGAAACCACAAAATCAATTGGCTAAAAAATAGTAGATTAGTGTTTTGGGAACCTGCAATCTCTACGCTGAAAGGTGATGCACTAAGACTAAACCATCTGACTAATCTTTCGGAAAAAAACCTGATATTTGGATTTTGATTATGCAGATTATGTCAGCTTACACATCTTGTTTTGAATGCTGATTGTAGACGATCTCGGACAGACAAACTTTCCACATTTGTGGAATATTCCAAAGTAATTAAAAATTATCTAACTTTTACTCATCTATTGTGAGCTGACATTGCCGGAATCCAACGGATTAATGGGTTCTAACAAATTAAAGGAACGTGTGAATCATACACAACACATTGCAATAGCTCCGTTAACACGTCGGTGGACGCGAGGTGATCTACCAATTGCACGTATGTTATCCCCCTTGGCTTTCCCATTCACGGGGATGAACATGAATATCCTGTCCTATCCTAAACTCTTTTTACTTGAGCCCATTTTAGGTTGGAAACAAGGCTCGGTAAAAAATGTTTTCGCAGTGAAAATTTAAGGGTGTTTTTACTGCATTACGCTGGTGATAGGCTTGTCCGGTCGCCAGGCCATTGGGTAGAACTTGCAGAAACAATATACCATTGGGGGTTTAATTAGATAACCAGACAGCCCACTCGTTTCATACAAAAAATACAGATCAAGTTAGGATTGGTAACTGGGATCCAATAGTTTCTGCTTGCAGAAAAAAACGTTATACACTTTATATGAGATATACCATAGGTGATGAGGTATAGCCAGGGAACCCGATCGTTTTTACATGCAGAAAAATATAGCGTAAAAATATTTTACAGAATAGTGATGATAAACACGTGATTGACACCCTCTAGTTTATTTTTTGTGTCCAAGATGAAAACACGCAACTTGACCTATAAAAAAAATTATAAACAAAAAAGATGGAAAATGGCAGTAGTTAAAACACCTCTATATTAAAATGAATCATTTATAAGAGTATAGTCGACGTGGCCACCAAACCTAACTCCAAAGACTTGCCGATGTACTTAACCGACTAGTCATCGGATGTTTTGATTCTACACCAAACTCCAAACTACCGAGCTAATCGCTACATACAGGTGAAATGGTAAGTCCGACATTATATATCTCAGTGACGTATATTTTCGTTTTTTCCTACAATAGTAAGATTATGTAGAAAGGAGGTGATTTCGAAATCCGGAACAGAAGACTTCAGTTGTTTTTCCCAAGAATTCCCTTTGCCAAGCCACGTCATAATCTTTCGCTTCATTAACTCGTCGTTTGCTTGCTCGCCAAAACACAACATGACCTCGTTGACGTCCTCGTGGCACTCGGCTTTGTAGATTTGTGGGAAAAATTCCTTCAAACTTTTTATGACTCCGGTTTTAGTTGATGGGTCGCGGCACAAAACGTTCAGGAAAAGTCCACCTTGGAGTGAGAGATCAGATCTATTATTGGAGTTGTGCGGATGAATAGCTTGGTGGGTTAGTGCGTTGTTACTACATCATGGGATCGAAACTGGTCGCTGGCTAGTTGGTTGTGTCTTTATTGGACATTGCCAAGAACAAGTGAGCTAATGGGTTCTACTAAATTAAGGGAACATGTGAACCATACACAACACACTGCAATAGCGTGATTATCCCAGATTGAAAATACATGTAATGTGTTATACGCGGAGATAAAATACCACATAATCTCCATACTTAAAATGGGGATAACTAAAAGGAGGGAAAGCGGGAAGGAGGGAAACTACACACTAAAATGAAGACTACGGCATTAGAGTAAGTTTTTAACATGGGGTTGGAGTTAGGGTTAGTTCGGGGGTTTAGATCAGTGTTTAAATTAGTTTCCGTAATTTTAGTGAGCAGTTTCCCTCCTTCCCTACTTTTAGTGTTGCATCTTGTAAAGCTGTATGGATATCCCTAATACATGGCTGTATACAGACACGTACCATTTTCTTTCAGCACTTCTATGACGCTTGTGAGAAAGACATCACTGATGAAAACTTGTGGGGGACAAATTAAACTCTGGCTCGGGTCGTTACAATTTGCATCTATGGCGACCATGTCAAATAAAACTGGACCTAAACGTGAAGGGGAAGAATTAAAATATGCATAGAAATACTGTTTTAGTGTTTGTTGGTGTATTAAATAGGATATTACACATTCATGTTTATCCTCGCGAGTGGGAAAAAGCAAGAGGCGTCGGAGGTCTGTAAGAAGCTGATAGGTTTTGGATGAAAACCAGCCGCTTGCTTTATACGATTGTCTTTGGGCATAACGGACACAGCGTAAAACGTTTCACTTATATACAACACACTGCAAGTGAAGTA
>CH002554.1:64803-90811 GCA_000149265.1 Ciona savignyi | reverse complement strand
TCAATTTTGTCTGTCAGACATATTGTTACAAGAGTATTGGATCATATCCATGTTTGTGAAATCTCTAAACTACCACTTTACGGACATTGCCTGAACCCAGCGGATTAATGGGTTCTACCAAATTAAAGGAACGTGTCTATCATATACAACACACTGCAATAGATCCAGTAACCCGACGGTGGGCGCGAGGTGATTTAACGATTGCCTGTGTGTTAACCCCCTTGGTATCCCATTTGCGGGGATAAATATGATTATTCTATTCTAATCAATGAACAGCATTGCTGGGATATTAACATAATGGGCTCTTGCATGGGGTGTAAAGAAAAGGATCCTTACTTTATAAGTGGATGATAATTTAGGTGGTGCCAACTCCATGACTTTCGTTGAAAGTTCATCTTGAATTGCTTGCATATCGACGTATTTGTGATTTCTATTTAAAGCCACGAAGACCAAGCGCATGAAACGAGCACTCTTCGCCACTTGAAGTCGCCCTACCCCGTAAATGGGAACACTAAGGGGGTTAACACACGGGCAATCGTCAGTTCACCTCGCGCCCATCTTTGGGTTGCCGGAGCTATTGCAGTGTGTTGTGTATGACAGACTTTCTTTCAATTTGGTAGAACCCATTAATCCGCTGGGTTCAGGCGATGTCCGTAAAGTGCCTTGCGCAAGGACACAACCAATTGGCTAGCCACCAGTTTCACACCTGCAACCTATCGATTGAAAGGCGATGCACTTAATCGCCAGACTAACCGGTCGGACATACATCATTAAGTTCAAAACTGGACATATTAAGTTTCAATTCAAGGAAAGCAGATACAACTCACCGACAACTGAGGTAAACAACCACTCCATCTCCCTTCCCTGTGGAATGATGAATATTCCAAACTTCTGTGCGGGATGGTGGTCTTTCAGGTCGACTACGTGCATGGTGTATCTAGCTTGGTGCACCTGGTCTGTTGTATTGTTATAATGAGTGGCTGCACTGAGACTGGTCATAATACAACCAAGATCAAGGTTAAATGGATGCTATTTAACTTAGTAAAGAGTACAAACTACAATTTTGAATTTAATTTTAAATTGGAAGTATAAGAATTTCCTTTCTTTTTATATATTAGTTTAGTTTATTTTTTGTTTCCACGATGAAAACATAAATCAGGAATATTTAAATAAAATTTGAAAAACGGGAAAAAACGGCAAAATGACAGTCGTTAGAACTTGTCTAAAATAAGCATTAAATTATTAAAATTCGGTAAAATATATGAATAACCCATGGCAAACACAATGTCTTTCAAATTGGCAACATTAAAAACATTTTAAGCCGATCAATTCCATCTTACCGCTGGTGAAGAGTTGAATAGCAGGGACATCTGATGATGCTTCGTTGTTAGAAAGTTGGTTCTTCAGCATCGCATAATATTGCTGCGATTTCACCATTTCTATCGCTTCACTCTAAGGGTGTGAGCTATTAGTTTCTATGTGAGTCTGGCCAATTGGTTCGGCGGTTTAGTGCTACACTTTTCAATCGAAAGGTTGTAGGTTCGAAATTGGTCGCTAGCTAGTCGGCTGTGTCCTTGCTCAGGGCAGTTAACGGACATTGCCTGAACCCAGTGGATTAATGGGTTCTACCAAATTAAAGGAACGTGTCTATCATACACAACACACTGCAATAGCTCCGATAACCCGACGGTGGACGCGAGGTGATCTGACGATTGCCTGTGTGATAACCCCCTTGGTTTTCCCATTCACGGGGATAAACATGAATATCCTATGCTATCCTATACTATTCTATGTGTTTGGATGAATGTGTCATTCCTATTCTGGCGGGTGGAAATATCACAAGGATTAATCAATGGTTATCGTTTGGTAACTTGTGCTCATAGTCTAGTTGCTGAAGCTGTTGCAATGTGCCGTATATTATCGAATACACAGCTGTTTTAGTTCAACCGATTAATCCAGTGGGTTCTATTAATTTCCGTTAAACACCTTGCACAGCTTATCATCTCTTTATAATATTACAGTGTTGTGCTGTTCCTTGTATTCGTGCCAACAGTTAAAAGAAAAAGCAACTAAAATAATGGATTAAACACAACATGGTTAAAGCACAAGAAAAAGGCAAAGCCCGCTTCGGTTCACAGACCGTAACGTAGCCAGGTCGCTACAGAACCAAAGATGGGCAACAACTATGCAGCCGAAACATATGCAAATTGTCTGATTATTCAGTTATATTGGCTTTGCAGTGTTATTTAAAATTTGAGTATACGTGCATTGAGAACATGTCAGTGAATAGGTGCAACACCCATTTTAACGATTCTATATTTATTAATACAGCATAAGTTAAAGCAGGCATGTGCAACATATGCCCCGCGGGTCTAGCCCATAAAGGGATATTGACCGTCAGACTGTATCTAACCATACCCTGTAAACAAAATATTAAATACTACTCATGTAATAATCCGGCCCACCAAGAACTTCATTTTCCCACGTCTGGCCGAATAGAAAAGTTGCCCAACCCTGATTTAAAGTGACTGTAGTATAATACTATACTCTTGGTGAAAATACCATTCATTCGACCTAATGGTACCAAGCATTCAAACACAACAACCCACCGTGAATGATATCTCACCTCGGATTCTACCCTGGTGGGCTTAGTCGAGTCATCGAAACAAACCTCGATTATTTTAGACGGAAGTTTCATGAACTTTGTGAGAACGAACGCAAAGACCGGCATTTCAGTGGTTTGCTCAGCGGTTGAGGTCCATACCTGTGAGGTTAGTAAGGTTGTGAATGGTTGGATCTTTTGCTATATTGCTTATTGCAGGGGTCGACAACCTTTTGCACTTAAAGAGCCGTTTTAACGATATTAAAAAATAAAAATCACTGAGAGGCAACGTCCCAATACTTTCGAGTCCTGAATAATGTATGGTGGCAATGGTGATATAGAAGAAATCTTAGGTCCAGCCTAGCTTTGTGGGTGTAACCTTTAGCAGAAATGTTGTAAAATTGAAAGTGGTTGCTGGTTAGTCGGTTGTGTCCCTACGCAAGGAACTTACCAGAAAACACCTAAACCCACAATGGGCGTGCAAATTAAAATACCTGAACCCACAATGGGTTCTACTTAAACTGTAACAATATCTTAAACAAATACAACACACTGATACAGATCAAGACATCCAGTTACTCAATATGGGATAAGCAACCCACATTTTTCCATTTAAGGAAATGAATATCCATATACCCTATCCATTCTCTGACTGATTAGCTTGGTGGGTTAGTGCGACAATCTTCTTCCGAAGGGTTGCAGGTTCAAAACTGATTACTAGATGATATGACGATTGCCCGAGTGTTAACCCCCTTGATCTTTTAATTCACGGGGATAAGGCATAATTATCTTAACCATTCTCCCATTTCTCTCTCTCTCTCTCTCTATATATATATAAATGACACATTTTCCCATTCAAACTGATAAAACATGAATAAACTACCCATTTCCCCTGTCCCATGTATATCTAAATATGTTTATATATATAGATACAATAAAACCTCTATTTTACCGCCATGGCGCTCTATTTTTTAACTCTTCCTTAAAAGTTTTAGCGGCGTTCTATTAGAGGTGGCGTTCAAATAAAGGTTTTACTGTATGTTCTTATCAGGCTCTGCGGAAGTTTTAATACCGTACATTTTTACAGTACTTTCCACCGTCAAAAAAAAGTAATAAAATGGAGGTTTTGCGGTCTATGAACTTAATTTAACACCCTTACCTTATGTATGCGCACAAGGTAGTTGTTGGGAGGAAAATATTCCAGGATTTTCCGAATCACATGATCCTGTGCGAGTGTGATGCAAATATATCGCCCTCCAGTGCGCAAAACACGATCTATCTCGGCGAACATTGAATCAATTGTGACATCACAACTATCGTCACTCATCATCGCATCAAGTGTTCCCTGGAGTCAAATGTTTATTGTAAGTAATGTGCAAGAAAGGGCCTTCTATGGCCTAAATTTCTGGTCCCGGGGCTACTGTGGACCCGCCCACACTAATGAATGTATGTGCAAGCATGTCAGAGGTGGGTAATGTGTGATAAAGGTAGAGGGGCAGGGGGAATTCAATAATGAGGGACAGGGTCCGATAAAGTCGGGAATCCGGGAACGCGGTTCCCGTACGGCCGATCGGTCCGCGGTACGGCTTTGATCCGCCGAAAAAAAACGCTAAGTTTTCATTTAATTTTACGCCGATTAACTTTTGCGCGACCTGCGATAAACCACACAACAAACTAATCGTAATTATATCTAATCGTATAACTTAGGCTGTAAGAGTGTAAGGTCAGATTTTTATTCAACGGTAGTTGAAAGAGTACAGAACGCTGCGAATAAACGCCTATCTTTGTTCGAAAACTTATCGATTGCTGTTGTTTCTGCATGTTGGGACTGCAAGTTTCGTATTCATTGCTTTTTTTGAAGTTTCCCGTTTTTTCGTTTGATTGTATTTTGGCCTATATACTACTTACAAATATATACAATAGATTATTCGAAATCTGTTGACATTTTCTAAATATTATAATTTAAGATTAACACATTTAAAGTCCTCGAATATCCCGCCACGTGAAAAAACGAATTTATTTCAACACTTTTCTTGATCAATAAAACGATTAAGAGGCAAATCGTCATCTACTATATTATCCAATGCGTTCAGTATTTTGACAACTAATTAGCGTTAATAATTTTTTTTTTCGATGCAAAGTCGCTATCTAAAAATGTAGAAGAATAGCAGGTATTAAAACAATGGTCCGAAAAAAAGGAAGTATAGTGCTTGATAACGTCTAAGTTACACTTTAATTAGTAAAAGCAACGACAAATAAAACGCTAATTCCACCTACTACAATAAAATGGCGTTTTGATAACATTAAATATTGCGTCATTAGGCATAAAATCTAGTCAATACAACGAATTGCTTTTAACGGTATTTTGGTTTCCTTTCTAAATTTCTATGCCGATTAGCAAATGTAGACTATTTCTAAATATCAATTTATAAAGCTAAAAAAGAACGCGGAATGTAGGCTCATGCGGGAAACATTTTAAAATATATAGTGTTGCATAAAACAACCAAAATCGGTGAGGTTATCACTAGATATTCCGGTGAGAATACACGATTTAGCAGGCTCTGAATATAGTGCTACATAAGGGTACTAAATTTTGGAGATTTAAAAAAAAATTCCAAAATATAAAGAAAATAGTTTCAAAGCGCACAGCGGCAGTTTTATCTAGTGTTTATCAAATTACAACGTTCTAATTCTAACACAAAACTCGAAACTTAAAATTAAATTACTCCAGCAGCCAGCTGTCAATCAAATCTCCGAGAAACTACGTCGCTTTGATCCATGCGCCACGATTTGCTGAGTTGACAAATTGGCAAATTTAATTAGATAAATATATGAAGCGCGTGTCTCGCAATCGCATGTATTTCCTCATTTGGTATTGTTGTATTTTGTTCTTTTAAACTGTAGTCCTATCATTTTCGAATTATTATCCATTCCAAACCAGATAGACGCTGTTCACTATTCTAACATTGACGTTGGATTCAGGATTTAGGTATTAATCAGTTGTAAGCGAGATGGTGTAAAAACGCCGAATAAGCTATTTATAGTTTATTATTACACTCATCGCTGCACTCAATATCGAAAAGACGCGGTTCGGTCTAATTAATTTTAATGTCACCGTTAGTGCGTCGAATACGACTTTAAAGCCGTGCAAAGTTAAATTAACGATTCTACATGCGTGGGAATATGAGAGGGCTATAGTGTTTATTGTTAATTTTTGTCACGGTACGGTTCTTAGTCAAAAAGATCGGTTCCAGTACGGCCAGAATTTTTATCGGGCCCTGATCAGGGGAGGTGGTTATTTTCAGAATAGTGCAGCAATCAGATTGAAAGTAGGGGGGGGGGGTAATGTGTAATAAAAGTAGGGGGGGTTTCAATAAGAAGTGTTATTTAATGTTTTTAGTGTGCAAATATATCAGGAAGGTGATGATGAAAAAGGGAGGGTTGTGTAATAACCTGGTGTTGAAGAATTAAATTAGGGGGTGCTTATTTGTGTGGTTAATAATTCAAATATTATATAGGGGGATAATTCAGATAAGCAAAGGAAAAAGGGAGAATAATTTAAATAAAAAGGGAGAAATTTAATATGAAGTGGCCCTAATTCGAACAACATAGGAATCTGATGTAGTTATTAGTTTAAATATGATGGAAGGGGGAATTCTCAGACTCACTTTGTCCAACACAACAGAATAATGTCCATCGTCAAAACCCATCTTTGTAACGTCCATCTCCATCCATTTCATTTCCTGTTTGTCCGCATGTCGGTTTGTCATCTAAAATATTTGTTCGGTAACTGTTTGTCGTACAGTTTTTCATGCATTGTAAGATAATACACTGCTATTATTCTGATAAATAAACTGGAAATTAAGGTAAAATGACAAATGTTAAAAAAACACGTCAATAAAATGATTGTAAAAAAGATTCTATTCTATGTTCAACATTGCAACTGCCTAGTACAGTTTATTTGATTTTGTGTAGTTATGATTATTAATGAATGATGATCTAAATAATTTAAGAATAATAAAGAGCAATTCATTTTTTATTATTACAACAACTTCTAAAGCTCAACTTTAGGATAGAATAGGATATTCATGTTTTTTGTTTATCCCTTGAATCGGAAAACCAAGGGGGTTAACACACGGGCAATCGTCAGATCACCTCGCGCCCACCGTCGAGTTACCGGAGCTATTGCAGTGTGTTGTGTATGGATAGGATATTCATGTTTATCCCCGTGAATGGGAAAACCCCAGGGGTTATCACACGGGCAATCGTCAGATCACCTCGCGCCCATCGTCGGGTTACCGGAGCTATTGCAGTGTGTTGTATGTGATAGACATGTTCCTTCAATTTGGTAGAACCCATTAATCCGCTGGGTTCAGGCAATGTCCGTAAAGTGCCTTGCCCAAGGACACAACCGACTAGCTAGCGACCAGTTTCGCACCTGCAACCTTTCGATTGAAAGGCGACGCACTTAACCGCTAGACCATCGGGCCGGACCTATGATTCACATGTTCCTTTGATTTAAGTGCCTTGGCAATATCTGTTAAGTGCCTTGCCCAAAGACACAACTGACTAGCTAGCGAGCAGTTTCGAACCTGCAACCGTTAGGTTGAAAGGAGACGCCCTAAACCGCCAGACTAACCGGTCGGACCAACTTTGGGCAAATGTTAAGCTTCCGAATTTCCAACCACAAAGAAAGATAAAATTTATTATCCATACAATGTTTCCTTCAATTGTTTAATTTCTATGTGTATACGATTATAATATTTATGGACCTAGGCTTAAACATGAAGATATTAGAATTACTCACATTAAAAACAATCACATTAAACAAAAATCACAAAAATAACTCCCACACATATTGTTATTAAACAGACTTTATAACTTGACTCTAGATACAAGTTAATAATAAAACCATATTTAACCACCTGTTTAATCACAGTCTTACTAATATCAATATTCGTTAGCTTCTTGAATCCTGCTGAGTAGATTTGGGAGCTCAAATCTGAGTTTCCACACCCGATCACCAAAATATCATCTGAAACCAACATAACAGGAAGTTGATTCACTTACTTAACATGGTTTAGTTCAGGGATATCCAACATTTTATTGTAGTTAAATTTCAAGAAAAATTGGTACATAAAGAAACAATTAAAAACCATTAATGTATAATCCTGTATTTCTTTTGCTCCCATACTTATAGCCTGCTATTACTGCGCCCCTAAAAGCTGACTGTTACTTTTTAATTAGGCTAAGATTCAAAGATTAAAATACTACTTGGAATGAAAATGACTAGCGGGCCGCACAAAAATCTTAGGTGGGCCGCAGTGCGGCCCGCGGGCCGCAGGTTGGACATCCCTGGTTTAGTTCAACCATAAAGAAACAATGCATTGAAACTTACTAAAATAGGATAATTCAGGTGTATTAGGCCCCTACTGAAGAGTTCATATGATGCGCCGGATATATCTGGCACATTGACTACTTTTTTGGGTATTGGCGCAGAAAACTCCAAAAATCATGCTGCCGTGGCATGATTACACTTCCTTTCATTTATGCCAGTATTTTGATACTTTAATCTTTATATTTTAAAATTTTAATTCAAAATGATGCAATTTTGTTTGTGGTGGTGCAATTAGTATTGTTGGCGTGGCGCAAAATTTAGGTTAAAACTGTTGGCACAAACATCCGGCGCACAGAAAACGAACTTTTAAACAGGATATTAGACACATAAAGGATAAGCATGAATATGACCAAGCATCACTGAAAATATATAAAGTCACGTTCCAGTATACTTTAGTAACATAAAATTTTTACCTTGTAAAGTACTGGAAACAAACTATATATTACAAAATGCATCAGTAAAACCTAAAAAAAATGAATTCTTAAGTGTACCTTTCTCTTTCATGTAACGATGCAATATCCCGCACAGTTCTAGGTAGTTTCCATACCATTCGAACGAGCGCGTTCGTTTCTTGAAAAAGTCTTCCCAATACTTAGAAGAGCTGAATTCAGAGCTAATTTTCGGTAGTAAGTTCATTATGATACTACGCACATGAGGAATTACAAAACAACTACCTTCAGGGGAACCACCTTTATCGTTATTGTTCGATCGTCAACGTATACAGAATCATAGAAAACTATATAATGTGGTGCATCGCCGAATGAACACTAATGCTAAATTAATATATGGGTTAGTCCAGGGACGTCCAACCTTTTATTGCAGTGGGCCGCATTGTCACTTGAAAAAAATTCAATGGGGCCGCATAACCTATTAATTAAATGGGCCGCAGAGTCTTACAGTTATATATAACCCTGCGTATTCCTTGCTTCCATAATATAGCCTACTATTACAACGTCCCTAAAAGCTGACCGATACATTTTAATTAGGCTAAGATCAAATATCAAAGTACTACTGGGAGTGAAAATGACTAGTGGGCCGCAGGTTGGACTGTGGGCTCGCGCTTTTTAAAGGCTTATTGCTTGTTTTTGGCTGACCGAGGCGTTAGCTGAGCTTGGTTCGGTAGGCTGGCTTACGGTCTCTGGCGAGCTGCGCAGCGGAAAGTCTATTCTCCACAGATCGCACACTAATAATTATAGTGACCACGATTTGTACTGTCTTAATCTCAAACTCGAAGTCTATAATTCTTGATTCACTTTAGTTATATTCTGCGTATCATTCGATATACGGTTTATTTGCGACTCAAGTTACTTGGTACGTCATTCAGCACGACGCCAATTGTATAGTCTAGGGTACGTTATACAGCATGACGCAAGTTATCTCAAGTACGTTATTGTAGGTTAATATATATATTAGGTAATTTAAATTTCCAGAATATATAGGGAATTTACAAGGTGCGAAAAGTTTACGTGCCAGACGTTTCACATCTGCACGTTTGACTAACTGTGGGAATTGGGTGAAAAAACTATGTTAACGATTTAAACGGCAAAATACAAAGGCCCGTACAAGGTGATAATTACGTGACGGGTAATAATACGTGAGAGTCGGAAAACTTTAAACGCAAAAATAAACGACGTAAAAACACAAAATATTTAGGACATAAAATAAATTAAAACCAATATAGACTATACGAAATGCTACAACATCTCATTTTTCCACATTTTGTTAAGTTTGAGAATATAAATAACGGTCTCGTTGAGCATTTCGGATGTTCAGTCGAAATAACAATCGAAGTCATGTGGTGAACGATCTCACGAAGTTTCGAGCATTTCACACGTTTATCCTGCAAAAACTAGAATAACCTGGTTGGGAGAATTAAGTACAAAGCTAGAATTGTGCAATCGTGCATAAAAATCTGGTGTCATGTATGTTAATGCGTGATAAATGTTATATAATATGTAGTGAAAGTGACATCTCATATTCAAGGTAGCAACGCCACAATTTGCATCACATGAGCCATATTTTTTATACTTTGCCAGCTAATAAACCAAGGCGTGTACGCCTGGTTACTTACTACCGGGTGAGCATGAAATAAATGCAGCGATGATCTCGCTATATGCGACGAAAGCGCAATTAATAAAAACGCAAAAACAAAAACCGAGCGACCTGTCATATGTAGGTTTTACGACTCGTAACGAATAAGGGAAATAATCTTGCGCGGATGTATTTCCATCAACAAACAAAAGAAAACTTTTAGTAAGCAGGACATAAGCCGTGTCTCGTCATTACTGTGCGGTGTTTGTAAAAGCCTGTTTTACACACGAAATATATATTCGGTTCGGAACATCCGACACATTGACTGAGAGGCGATTAGACAATTAGATATCGCATTTACATGCGGCGCGATTACCATAGCTATACGGAAGTACGCTGGTATCGTCTAATAAACTGTAGCGCTGTGAAGCGGGTACGCTCACTTATTTACACAGCATGAGCGCAAATGCGCGGGGTAGAGGCGATCAGACTTCGCAGAAAAAGAAACAAACCTCGAGCCGCTGCTAAAAACGAGTATATAATCGCATGAACGAGACGCATAATTTGCGTGAGGCGATTAAAAGAAAACTAACGCCTTGTCGGCGGAAACATTGAAAATCTGGCGCTACGAACAAAACAAACGTCGTTCGACGTGTAAATGCGCCTAATATACCGGATGGGTTGGCGCAGCATGGCATCATTGACTCAAGCTCATGTTAGCATAATCGTAAAAGCGTTACTGACCTTGTTTAAGATGGAATGCATGTAGCAGTTGTTGAAGGCGCGTTTGCTCTTCGCGTTTGTAAGAAGTCTGTAGAGTAAAACACCGATATTATGCATTCTTGCAATAGCCTAGTACCATTCAACCAAACCAGGAACACTAGTATTTGCAATCGTTGCAGACTAATAATTACATAAAGTATAAAAAATAATAATAAAACTTACAAAAAATCTAGAAGCTACAAAAATAATAATACAACCCTTTCATATTTCGTAAAGGGAACGTCGTCTTGTGTATTTTCTTCTTTCGTCGGCGGAGACGATGCTTATCAACTTGATTTGAATAGAGTGCGTTGTCTTGTTAGTCACCAACTTCGTCCAGCGAAAAGGGGCGTTTCTTACTTGATGTTTGAAATTTCTTCTTAAATAACTTGCGTTGGACCACTCGTCGTTGCCAATGTACTTGTAACTTCTAGTTGAAGTTGACGTCGGAAATTGTTCGTTTCGGGATGGTGCGTGTCCATTATCACGTCGGGGTCACCAATGTGGGCTCGCGCTTTTTAAAGGCTTATTGCTTGTTTTTGGCTGACCGAGGCGTTAGCTGAGCTTGGTTCGGTAGGCTGGCTTACGGTCTCTGGCGAGCTGCGCAGCGGAAAGTCTATTCTCCACAGATCGCACACTAATAATTATAGTGACCACGAGTTGTACTGTCTTAATCTCAAACTCGAAGTCTATAATTCTTGATTCACTTTAGTTATATTCTGCGTATCATTCGATATACGGTTTATTTGCGACTCAAGTTACTTGGTACGTCATTCAGCACGACGTCAATTGTATAGTCTAAGGTACGTTATACAGCATGACGCAAGTTATCTCAAGTACGTTATTGTAGGTTAATATATATATTAGGTAATTTAAATTTCCAGAATATATAGGGAATTTACAAGGTGCGAAAAGTTTACGTGCCAGACGTTTCACATCTGCACGTTTGACTAACTGTGGGAATTGGGTGAAAAAACTATGTTAACGATTTAAACGGCAAAATACAAAGGCCCGTACAAGGTGATAATTACGTGACGGGTAATAATACGTGAGAGTCGGAAAACTTTAAACGCAAAAATAAACGACGTAAAAACACAAAATATTTAGGACATAAAATAAATTAAAACCAATATAGACTATACGAAATGCTACAGGACATCCCTGGGTTAGTCACTTAATAGATGCAAAATAGGTCTACAATGACTACGGTTTATAAATATAATGTCCCGTACTAAGACGCCTATTTAATGATTTTATGCTTATCTACCGCAATATTAAACAAAATCTAGTTTTTTAAGGCAGTTTCTAACGCAAAGCATCAACAACCGTAGGCTTTTACTCAAGCGTGATGAAGATCGTTGACCTTCCATTATATAGTATTCTATGGTAGTATTGTTGCGTTGTGTGTGGCCGAACTGCTAACACGACCCATTAATATATCAACTTACAAACCAAAAATGTCTTAGCATCAAGCCCAATATTGGTTTGAAATTAAATTCCGATAGGATAGGATATTCATGTTTATCCCCGTGAATGGGAAAACCAAGTGGGTTAACACACGAACAATCGTCAGATCACCTCGCGCCTACCGTCGGGTTACCGAAACTTTTGCAGTATATATCTATATATACGGAAAGCAACAATGGACGCGAATGGGCATATCGTTTTATAACATAGTAACAGTCTACAACTTTGTAATTAAACGAATGTAAATTACCCCAACTGTTTTAGTTATTCTCTTGCGTTATTAGACGAGGTCTACTGCATTTACAACACAATAACCTGGTATCTCAGCAGTGGGAATCAGGTATATTCACAAAAAAACTTGTTTTACGGCCCTCTGCGTTTTCAAACCTTGAACCACTCAAAGCCTTTTGCTTCGTATGCAAACTCAATACTTTAAAAATCCACAAAAAATCTGAATCAGCGATCGCTGGTGTTTTATTACAAATTGTTGTGGCGAAACATCATAGCGTATCATGTTGTAACTTATCAAGTTCTTATGCGGTTTAGTCAGGTCGTTTTAAAAAGTTTAAAACATGCGCGGTAATACACAGGGAAGAAAACGGTTATGTACAGAATATATCAGCAGATTGGCTGATACGATAATGTTGATGGTAGATCCATGTATGTAGAATGCGGTTTGTTCAATAAGGTCCCGACCTTCCACCGCCACCTCTCCTGTGAAATAAGATCGATGTTAAAACCATCGGCGGCTGGTGAATACGCTACAGCAGCACGTACAACGTCTTGTGAGAACACGTCACGGTGGCGCGTAAAACGTCACGGTGGCACGTAAAACGTCACATTGGCACGTAAAACGTCGCGATGACACGTAAAACTTCGCGGTGACACGTAAAACGTTGCGATGACACGTAAAACGTCGCGGTGACACGTAAAACGTCGCGATGACACGTAAAACGTCACATTGGCACGTAAAACGTCGCGATGACACGTAAAACTTCGCGGTGACACGTAAAACGTTGCGATGACACGTAAAACGTCGCGGTGACACGTAAAACGTCGCGATGACACGTAAAACGTCACGGTGACACGTAAAACGCCACGGAGCACATAAAACGCCACGGAGGCCGTAAAATGTCACGATATTGTATAAAACTCCACGACAAACACGAAACTTACCATTTGCCGCCACCTCCATCTCTGTCACCACGACCTCCATACCCCCCTCCCCCTCTGCCACCTGTGATAGAAGGCAATATGTACGGTGGAAATAACCAACTTCAGTTTAAATAACAAACCTCTATCACCCCGTCCCCTGAACCCCCCACGACCCCCATCACGTCCGAACCCCCCTCGCCCTCGTCCACGACCACGATCACCAAACCCACCACGACCCCGACCTGAAATAACAACATGTTAAAAGAGGTAATCTCGTTGATACATGAAACTTGCCTACTAATTAAACTTACTACTTCTTAATAATTTAATCAATCTATAAACTAACCACCATTATCAGAAAAAATCATTTAATCAGTAATTTTTTCCCTCCTAACTTCCTAAGAGAAAATAATTCAATTAGTAATTTTTTCCTCTTAACTTTGTAAATATGATTGAATATTAAATTTTAGTCTTCATGAATATGAAAATGATCATTAGAATACCTCACTAGTTTTCCGGTACGTAACCACTAGATTATCTTGTACCCTAGGGTTAAAGAATCTACTGTCTACTGCATTAGATTGAGATGTTTCTTCAATTTCAGTAGAACAGAAGAAGATTAAATGTCCGCAAATTTAGTCTTATGATTAAACATAAAAAAATTTAGATTAAGATTAAATGTAAAAATTTTAAATTAAGATTAAACGTAAAAAAATTAGATTAAGATTAAACGTAAAAATTTTAAATTAAGATTAAACATAAAAAAATTTTGATTAAGATTAAATGTAAAAATCTTAAAGATTAAACGTAAAAAAATTTAGATTAGGATTAAACGTAAAAAAATTTAGTAGAACCGATTAAGATTAAATTCAATTTAATGTTTAATGTCTGCAGAGTGCCTTGCCCAAGGACACAACCGACTAGACAGAAAGACCAGCTTTATTCCCACACCCTTTCCATTGGTCTTAAGTTTGATTATTTGATACCCAACTTACCCCCACGACCCGCAAAAGCCCCAGGTCCAGCTGATGCTCGTTGTTGAGCAAAACTCACGCTCAGTAAGTTTCCGTCCCATTCTTTGTCTGCAAAATGTTCACACATATATTACTTGCTTAAACTTAAAACTAGCAAGATTTATTGTCTGTAACAGATTTTGTTAAAGAATTTTATTTAACCAAAAAGCTGAAGACGACTTTTCCCCAAGTATTTTTCGGAAAAAAATTATTACAGCCGATACTGTCCTTACATTACACATTTGAATATTTTGTTCATTATTAAATAATTAAGCATTATTGACATGACAAGGGTCACATAATGGAGAATAAAGAGGCAAAACAGAGTAAAATTAAAATGTGTTTCCCTTTGGATTCAAACCAATAATTTTTGATGTTAACAATAGAACAAGCTTGCAATGGCGATTGTGCCAGATCTAAAGAAATTGTGCAACTATGAGGTTATGCAACGTACTATTGAACCATGAAATGGCTGCCTGTGCAGATGGGGGGTCATCGTATGTCACTGTGCATTCTCCCTTGGGTAGTCCAGTCTCTCTGTCCATGTAGACGTATATACGTGGCTCCTGGGTTCGCTTGTCTTTCTGTGTTGAAATCATTTGTTAAGGATTATGTTATCTTACTATTTTCTATTAGGCATAGTTCTTTGAAAAATCACTTTTACAGATATGTTTGATATTTATATTCAGCAAAATTTGCCCATTAAAACTTCAGATTCCATTGGAAAGGCACCTTTTGGATATTGCTTCTGTGAAAGGGGGCGTTTAGGATAGGATAGGATGGATATGGATATTATTGTTTATCTCTGTGAAAGGGAAAACCAAAGGGAATAACAAACAGGCAATCGTCAGATCACCTCACGCCCACTGTCGGTTACCAGAGCTATTGCAGTATGTTGTATATGACACACATGTTCCTTTAATTTAGTAGAACTCATTAATCTGTTGGGTTCAGGCAATGTCCGTTGCCCAAGGACACAAGAAGTGCCTTGCCCAAGGACACAACTGACTAGCTAGCGACCAGCTCGAACCCGCAACCTTTCGGTTGAAAGGCGTCGCACTAAACCACCAGACTAACTGGTCGGACAAATTAATTAATGTGAAGGTATGTACAGCCATGTCAGCCAACTATAAAAAACAAAATATTTAAAAAATTTAAATACTCTTGAAGAGAGTATACTTAAAAACAGAAGATAATTTCTTCAATTGTCTAAATAATTAGCTTGGTGGGTTAGCACCTTTCAACCAAAAGTTTGCACGTTTAAAACTAATCCCGAGATAGTACCTAACGGGCATAAAAGCACAAGGTAATCTGACGATTGGCCGTGTGTTAACCTTAACGCTTGCATTTTCCCATTCACAAGGATAAACATAAATATCCAAGTGTGGTATGCATTTCATATACACTAACACAGTACAATTATTCAGTATCAATCTGGAGTTCATTAATCAATTAAATACAGAAATCAAACACAATGATCAAAATCTATTCAGAAATTAAACATACAATAAACACCACTTATTATAACAATATTCAAAATCTATTATAGCCTGATAGCAGGCACCTATTGGTGGCATCCATTACATTTCACCCACAATACAACCCCCACTGAGATATAATCGCAACTTACTTTTATAATCCCGATTTGTCCAAAATATCCAGCGATTTTCTCCTTGGTAGCATCTTGTCCCATTCCCTGTACGAATACGGTGTCGCTTTCTGGTCCAGGGGCGCTGTCACCTGATCTTCCACCTGCACGGGTATTGTAATTAGTCTCCGATAGAAGTTGAAAATCTCTCTATTGAACGAAGCATTTTTTCGCACTAACTGTGTTCGTTTGCTTGTCTAGGTTGACTAAAAGGCTACTCGAGACTGTTTACTGTTTAAATCCCAACAGAGATTACTTGGAAACTTGAACAGTTAAACTGCAGTATCAGCGTTATACCATTCGAGCAGTTTACAAAAGTACTGATGATAATATGGCACAATATATCCTACATGCAATCGGAAACACAGACTTCACTTCTCATGTATTACATTACCCTATCCATCAACCAACACGAATTTTTCCCAATTTCCCATGAACCCATTTCCACACCTTACATTAGCCTACACAGGTTTCAGACTTTTTAGCCAAGAGTTCTAGAGTCTGTTCAACGTATCCCATCAGTTAAAACAATGCATTGAACAGATACCCTATGTTCTCCATCAAGTCGCTATAGTTCTACATCCCATTTTATTAGCACGGCCAGCATATACTTCAGATGACGGTAATACTTGCAGACTCTTTTGTGGTATCTAATTGGGACATCAAACCCTCAGTTCCACAATTTTGAGCGTATCTTGCAATTTCACTTACTGGCTGAAGATTACGGGTAAAAGTAACAAAGCCAATGATTTTTGATTATATGATCCACCATTGGCATTTTCCCTGTTAGAATAATCAGCCAAACACACAATACTAGATCAGAGGTTTCTTTTATGGTTCTTAACCGGTGGGTAAATTTGAATAAGTCACCGAAAATGCACAGGAACCATTGTCACCCCTTATAGCTTATTTTTATATGATAAATCAACACAACAAGATGATATTTTTGATCAAGCATTTCAAACAGTTTCACCAATATTCTGTTGGTGAAGTGGTTCAAGTTAGTCCTACCAATATGCATATAAGAATGATATAAGATTGGTTCAAGTTAGTCCTACCAATATGCATATAAGAATGATATAAGATTGGTTCAAGTTAGTCCTACCAATATGCATAACAATGATATCTTACAGTGAGTTGTGGTAGCGGGAACCACGACATAAAGAGGCACTTACCACTGCCTCCATCACTCTGAGATCGATTCCCTCCCGATTCACCTTGTCCTCCACTGAATATGAAAAATAGATTTCTCGCATAATTTCCCGCAAACACACAGTAGCACATAGCTCCCAACAAACCAATAGATCGGTTTGGAAAAATAGGTTTCACAATTTGGTGGAATAAATAATCCAGTACTGGAGCAATTTGGGGGTCAGGTTGGTCAATAATACAAGTGGTCAATAATGTACAATTACCCTCAAAATGAGTGAGATTGCCACAGGCGTGAGATTGAATTGCTCCAGTTTATTGCAACCTGGCCAATGCAAAAACACAACTGGATCAAATTTATAAAAACTGAGGATGCACAATATAGAATAATTAGGTATTCTAGAACAATTCATTCCAAATCCAGAATTTCGAAACTAATTTTTGACCGCCTTCAATGTGTGCGTGCTTTTTAAGCATGTCTGTCCACTAAGCAAAAGTTGTTTTCCCTTTTAAAAGTTTTTATCAGTCTGCGCTACATCACACCCAACCATTTCTAATGATATAAAAGTTATATTCTGTTATCACGCTATTTTAAGAATACATACATATTACGTCGAAATTTAAGTTTGGAAATAGAATTAAAGTTACTAATCATGGGTATTAATTATCGCACGCTTGCTGAGAGTTGCGCTTTAATTCAGAAAACGAATATTGACACACAATGGATTTGGATAGCAGCCATAAATTTACATTCATAATTTCGAATCCTACCTATTCTTACTAAATTGCATAAAGATTTAAATCCTTGGGAGATTTGAATATTAAAGATTCGAAATTCTATATTGTGCATCCCTAATACAAACCAATAGAGACCAGATAAATCACTTTACTTCATGAAGTAAACTTGCATAGAAAACTAAATTTCGGTCATAAAATAAAAAAATAGTTTTAGATTTAATGTAACTCCCCTATTAAACCATATATGGGAAAGTTGTGATTCCTTTTTTTGAAGTACCTTTTGCGATACTTAGAATTGCTTAAAGTAATATTAAGCAATGTTATTTTTGCTCAATAGCTCACACTTCCATTGTATATTAGTTTTTTACAATTTCGTATAATACCAACCACCCTAAGACCGTTAGTACCATTCCCTTGTTTGGTTTTAAAGTACATTGGCAACAGTCTTGCCAAAACACTGATTTTCTACAAAATTTCTTTGAAATAATTCCGCATATATAGTTAAAATCCAAAGAAATCAGAATAACAGGCAGCTATAATTCCGAAACAAATTTCAAGCTATTCAGCAAGTGATTTTGATTACGCCCATGCATTAGTACTTTACTGTCGTACTGCAGTTGGGTAATATTCAGACTAAGTTTAATATTGGTTGGAGGATTAGCCTATGACTTTAAATCTTGGTTTTTAACAGCCTGGCGAGTAGTATAAACTACAGATAAGTACTATTGAATGGTGGTTATTGCACCATTTAGTGCAAAACAATTCATTTCTAAGGGTGTTAAAACTTTCAATTCAACTACTTTGAGAGTTGTCCTTATTAGAAGGAGTTCGCATTCTAGAATTATTTCAATTATTCTAGCATAAATAATTTTGAATGTAGAATTTGAAACCACTCTAAAAATATACTTAAATACAAAAACAGTTATCATACCGACTTAATATAAAAAATAATATAAAATATTAGTTATGTTTCACCAGAGCACCCAATTTAAAATCGCTGGAATCAAAAAATTAATCTAAACTAATTCATATCGAATTTAAAGATGCAGGAATGGAGATCCAACCTAATATCAATATATCTTTTTCAACTAAACCAAAGTTTCAAAAACACTGTCCAATTGCTATTAAAGCATGGGTAGTAAAATGCCCATGTTACTAAATGATATTAACTGTGCTTATACTTCTGATGCAGAAAATGGTTATATACGAACACATAGAAAGTCTAAAGCAATAATATGTACCAGTAAAAAGTAAATGCAATCCCTGTAAACATAATAATATTTTAAACTTACAGGAATAAATCTTAATAATCCATTTCTCCCTGAAATACTTTCTCTGGGCCATAATCCTTCAAAAACCATGGCACAAAAAATCTCTAAATGTCGGACATAAATCATTTTCACATTACAACCAAAGGGGCATGCTGCTTTTTCCAATGGTCCGGTGAATTTACTGTTAATTGCAAATTAATTTCCTAATAAAATTCAAAATGGTGGTAAAATTCCAAATTGACAGTTGACAGGACACAAAATAGCGAGAGAGTTAGAAGTTCGGAAAAAAACATATTAAAATGTGGTTTATTGTTCCCCACTTGCATATTGCTTGTGTGCTGCTGGCCAACATATGCTTTTGTGGGATAAACATAAAGCATAATATATTGTTTTAAATTTTGGAGAAATAAGAAATATATTTAAAAACAACTTGTGGTGCAGTAATGCTAATTTTTAACAGTGCAAAACATATATAATACATTCAATTTAAGTTTCCCTTCTTGCAAACAACAGACCATTGCAAATGAAATAAGGTATAATTACAACAGATGTGGTATTAACAAATTTTAACCCAACCATAAAAATTGGTCAGCAATTGCACTGTCAAACTATAATTATATCCCAAAATATTTAATTGGACAGTTCTTTGTATTCAAGTAATGATGTGATAGTTGTATATTGAAGGAAAATAGGGTTATGTAACTCAGTTGTTTATTGATCTTTTACCGGTACCATGAACCGGTTTGCCCATCTCTAATGGTTTTACATTCTAAATTTAACACGCAGTATGGTCAATGGTCATTGACCATTGCCAAAAAATATTAAAAACCTAGATACTAGACCTCCGTCCCATTAATAGTTCAATGTCTAAAATGAATTTCCAATTGTTGTATCTGGGTTCGATAAAAATGCCATTTCCACACAAAACTTTTCTGTGCGACCCAGACAAAATGTGGTAAAAAGCAGTGTCAGGGCAAGGGGAAAAACCTTAAAAGCTTTTAGTCACGATCAACTTTACAGCAAAGCTTACAAAGGTCGGACTAAAACAAAGCTCGGTATAAAGCTATAAAAGCATACACAGGTATAAGGCATACACCAAAGCATACAAAACCCAGTAAACTTCTGTGTTCAGGCAAATATAAAAGTGGAATATCTCACCGGTTGCTTCCACCGTCATAACCTCCTCTGTAATCCCCTCGTCCACGAGGTTCGTACCCCCCTCGGCCCCCACTACGGCCCCAGTCTCCTTGGGTATTCCCCCCTTCGCTACGACTGTTGCCACCGTCGCCACGTTTGTAACTCTGGTCGCCATGACTGCTGCCACTGTTGCCACGATTGCCACGGTTATAACCCCCATCGCCACGATTGCTGTCAGGGTTGTTATAACCCCCATCGCCACGGCCGCGTCCACCATCATTTCTACCTTGGTTATACCCACCACGACCTCCTGCATAATATAAAATTAAAAACGGCAACATATTTACCAAACTAACCAACCATAACTACTGCCAGTACTCTGAGCTTGTTGGTTGTAACTATCTTGGTTGTTATAACCACCTCTCTGTGAACCTGAATCTCTTGAGCCAACATTTCCGGAGCCCTAGATGAAAAAACGTTGTTAAAAGATTGGTCGAGAAATTTCATATTGCTTTTTTACCTGGTAAGACTGAGCTTGCTGTCCGTAACCTTGTTGTCCGTAACCCTGTTGTGGAAGTGGTGGCCGCTGTCCATATGCTGGCTGCGGCTGCTGCTGCTGGCTTGCTACGGCTGAACTATCAGACTGAGATTTGTATCCATTTCCCCCATAACCTCTCTGCGCCCCTTGGTCCTGTCGATTTGCACCATATTGAGTGCTTGAACGGTCGTAACCCCCATCAGCTGGTTTAGGTGGTGGGGGTTGAGGGGGCTGCTGCTGCTGCTGCTGATACCCAGCTACACTTTGTTGCTGGTTGTACATCGCAGGTTGGGCAGGCGTCGGGTACTGCCCGTATCCTCCGCTTGATTGATTCTGTGACAAGGGGTGTTCAGTTACACAAATTATATTGCACCAGGATACTAAGCGTGATCGTGATAGCATAAATAATCAGACAACGATTTATTAAAAACTGCAGCTCAACTTGTAAAAATGCCCATGCTTTTTAACATATAAATAATTAAACTTTTTTTAGGATATTTTTCAATTTTACTATTTTTGTTTTCTTATATCCCAAACAGCATTATTTCCATTCAGTACCATTTGATCTTATTCAGTATTTGAAACCAAATATGTTTCACCCACATTAGTAAACTTAACAATAACCGTGTTTTACTGATACAATGTTTATAAATTTGAATTACAAAAGATTTTTTATGGCTTTTATTTATCATCGACTGCAAAATCCCCAAAATTTTTTAACTTAGAATTTTTATGGTTGTTTTTACCGGTTATTGAAGGGGTTTAATTTAAAAAAAATTAATCCTTTATCAAAACAAGTTCTCCTAAAAGTCATAGCTTAAAGTCATGAATAAAAATGCAGAGTTGATTCTTACCGTGTTTGTGTTGCCTTGTCCATAACTATATTGTTGTTGAGAACCATATCCTTGAGCTGTAAATAGAATTTTGAACTTTTAATCTATTTGAGTAATAAAAATAAGTTTCGGTAGTAATGATAAATTAATTATAGTTGGCACAAAATGCACGCAGCAAGCAGATACTATAAAAAATTATTATAAAAACGTAAAATATAAAAAACATTGAAGTTTTCATTGTTGCACGGACAAGATCTTGTCGAAAACTACATGGCTTTTATGGCGTGCGGTACTTGTGCTTTTTTGAACAATTTTAAAATGTTTGATCAATCCAATAAATTTATTCAATATGGGATGTATAAAATATCTAGTAAAAATACTTAGTTTACATTATTGAAGGTAAACTAATTCAACAATAAGATATAACTTACCGTTATATCCAGACATGTTAAACTTCAATCTAGTTGCTTCTTATTTATACACAAACAGAATCTAAACAACCGATCTGTAAAATGTAATAAACAACTATAAACGAATCAAAATTTTCGCTTTCTTTGGAATAAAGTAAGTTCGCCACGCTTTTGAGACGGGCTGGTAACCAAAAAATGACGTATACCACACGCCACTTTTTCTAGGCGACTGTGGCACCTCTAATATAATATACATTTGTTTTAATTTATGTCTAAAATATTTTATACTTTAAACGTCGTTGTTTTGCGTTTGATGTTTTTCTCACGTGTTTTATTACTTTTTACGTAATTATCACCTTGTACGGGCCTTTGTAATTTTGCCGATTAAATCATTAACATAGTTTTTTTACCCAATTCCCCACAGTTAGTCAAACGTGCAGATGTGAAACGTCTGGCACGTAAACTTTTCGCACCTTGTAAATTCCCTATATATTCTGAAAATTTAAATAACCTAAAAGATAACCTACAATAACGTACTTGAGATAACTTGCGTTATGCTGTATAACGTACTAAGTAACTCGCTTCGAGAATAAACCGTATATTGAATGAGACGCAGAATACAACTAAAGTGAATCAAGAGTTATGAATTTTGAGTTTAAGATTAAGACTGTACAAATCGTGGTCACTATAATTATTAGTGTGCGATCTGTGGAGAATAGACTTTCCGCTGCGCAGCTCGCGAAAGACCGTTAGGCAGCCAGCCTAAACAAGCTCAGCTAACGAACGCCTCGGTCAGCCAACTACAAGCAACCAGCTTCAAAAAAGCGCGAGCCCACACGACACGGCAATTTTTTGAGGCGACACGCCACTTTTTTAGTGATGACACCATAGAGATACTAATGGGTGACACACCAGTTTTTTCGAGGCGACACGCAACTTTTTTGATGCGCCACGCCCTATAAGGACTCTGCACCAGAAAGTTCAGCCGGCCGGCATGTCTAGCGGTTAAGTGCGTCGCCTTTCAATCGAAAGGTTGCAGGTGCGAAACTGGTCGCTAGCTAGTCGGTTGTGTCCTTCGGCAAGGCACTTTACGGACATTGCCTGAACCCAGCAGATTAATGGGCTCCACCAAATTGAAGGAACGTCTCCATCATATACAACAAACGACAACAGCTCCGGTAACCCGACGATGGGCGCGAGGTGATCTGACGATTGCCCGTGTGATAACCCCCTTGGTTTTCCCATATACGGGGATAAACATGAATATCCTATCCTATAAGTGTCGCATGCGATACGCGCCTATTTTCGAGGCGACACGCCACTTTTTTTGAGTCGACACGTCACTTTTTTCGAGGCGACACGCCTTCTTTTTCGAGGCGACACGCCATTTTTACTAAGCTATACAAGCCATTTTTTAAAGGCGACACGACACTTTTTTCGCTGCGACACGCCAGTTTTTCAAAGGCTACACGACACTTTTTCAGAGGCTACACGACTCTTTTTTAGAGGCGACATGCCACTTTTTAAAGGCTACACGCCACTTTTTTGAGGCGACATGACACTTATTCAGAGGCTATACACGCCATTTTTTCAAAGGCGACACGACACTTTTTCAGAGACGACACGCCACTTTTTTCGAGGCGACATGCCACTTTTTAAAGGCTACACGCCAATTTTTTAAAGGCGACACGCCAATTTTTTTAGGCGACACGCCACGTTTTCAGGGGCGACATGCCACTTATTCAGAGGCTATACACGCCATTTTTTCAAAGGCGACTCGACACTCTTTTCGCCGCGACACGCCACTTTTTCAAAGGCGACACGCCACTTTTTAGAGGCGACATGACACTTTTTTAGAGACAACACGACACTCTTTTCGAGGCGACATGCCACTTTTTCCGAGTCGACACGCCACGTTTTTAGAGGCCACACGCCAATATTTTTTTGGGTGACACGCGACTATTTGTTATATTTTATTAAAAGAATTTACATTCTAACCTTATAAGAGGTCGTATGATTAAATCTCAGCAAGATACTTCTGGGTATGTTGACTGTGACCGCTAAACTGGGCAACACAAATTATGAAGCAACTATTTGTTCTTTTTTTTATAATCTGAAATCAATGTTCAGAAGCCTAAATCTTCTATTTATTTTATTTATGGTTAACATAATTCTACTGGGTGATGTTATAAACATATTTTTCATCTCCATGACACAATATTAAAACTGGACCATTCGATTATAGGCCTTCGAGGTGCATGTGATATCCCAGATATATATAGGCATGTCACCGCATGGCTGTTTCTGCCAGATTGCAAGTGATAAGAAAGTATCATATTCTTGAAGAAATAGTGTGTGGTAAACCAGATTTCCCTCAAAAGCTTTTGGATGACCCACTTTGGTGGATGTTTATCATGTAGGCCTAGCTTGGAACCCAAAAGCTCCAAGCAATCCTGCAGTAATTCAAGGCACTTCTTATCGTGCAATTGCTCAAACAGAAGTGGTTGAGTAAAAATAAAAATTGTAAAGCGGTTTATTAAAAAAATCGGTGGTGGAACTGTTGGCTGATAGGCTGACGTGTCGCATCGAAAAAAGTGGCAACAGTATAGTCCTATTGGAAATCTTAAAGAGGGAACCTGAAGTCGATTTTAAGAATATCTTAAAAAATTGAAAAAAATACGCTGATTTCAAAAATCAAATCAGTTTCTTCCAATAATTTTTTGTTAAAAAGATATGAGCAGATATGTATTTCATTTTATGTTAGGGGGATTTCCCGTATTACGTCATTGAACGTTGTTGAGATTTCGTGCCTATATGCGTTGTATACAATCATATGTCAGGAGCGTGGTATTTTCGTTTTTTTTATGGAGACTTAGCATAACACTTGTCATATAGCCTAACTGAACCAATGTACGCGCGTGACAGCTTACCTTAAGCACGGTCATTCAGGCCTGCACGGTCCTGGACCTAAGTTGAATGCTGAGGTATACAGGTCTCGTATTTAAATGACTTTAGAATAATAAGTCTTAGCAATTTATATCATAAATCATAAAAGTAAAGACAGAACAAGAAAACTAGAACAGAATGCATTAAACTGTAACTGCCAGCAATTTATATAAATAAACCAGAAATCAAGCAAAGGCTAGACTATGCGGTGGGAACAGCCTATTTCTTTCATGGTTTACCTTGGCTGTTTGAATAATTGTTTACTGTGGTATATGTGGTGAAAAGAATAGAATAGGGATAGAATAGGATATTCATGTTTATCCCCGTGAATGGGAAAACCTAGGAGGTTATCACACGGGCAATCGTCAGATCACCTCGCGCCCATCGTCGGGTTACCGGAGCTATTGCAGTGTATCGTAAGCCTATATGATAGACACGTTCCTTATCCGCGCATTTCGCAAATCATTTCAAAACCATTAATTCGAACCCTGCCATTTTTATTTAAATTTAATAGGTTCTGCGGCCCATTGAATTATTTTAAGTAACAATGCGGCCCACTACAATAAAAGGTTGGACATCCCTGATCTAGACCATGTTGTCTAACAAATACCAAAGTTTAATTGCGATTCCATTTTATCTTTCGGTAGATGTCGGGGCGACATGGCGTGCTTGTCAAGCGTTTGACGAAAAAAAAAGAAAAAAACGAAAAAAAAAACGGACAAAAACATTATGTGTCCCAATTTTTCAAATGGGACCCATAACAATATGTGTCCCAATTTTTCAAATGGGACCCATAACTAGCCATCAGGTAAGCTGTCCCTAAAAATTGGCTACTTTAAACAGCTAGTATAGGATTAAAAAAAAATTACGTTTATGGACAGAACCACCCCATTCGTCAAAACTTAGCCGC